>CATIWJ010070901.1:0-49177 GCA_949640765.1 Croton laevigatus | reverse complement strand
TCCATTGCCTCTTGTGGTAAAAACTGTGGTGAAAGGATAAATCTATTTTTTTTTTTTTTTTTTAACGAACAAATGTAAAGCAAAAACCCATTGCATACCCAACAAAAAGTATTGAGAAGGTGGGTAAGTTGGTATTGGAGGGTATCGGTTAAGAATAGTAAGGACAAGTGGTGCAGTGGATTTGGGCTAAGGGAATTCTAGGTGACAAATAATGGTGCAACTTCAAGAAAGGGTATCCAATGCATGTAGTATAAATACAGACAAGCAAGGAAGAGGGTATGACATGACAGCTGAAGCAATAAGAGATAAGCCAAACCAAACAAATGTTGAGAAATACACTATGGTTTTTCATGGGATCCTCACTCAAGAGGCATATTATATACAAATATATGTATAATGCTTATTTCTCAATAGACATATGCACATGGTCTTCAATATCCTAAACAAATTATAAAACACTTTGGATTTGTAGGATTCTAATAACATCATTTGTCTTTTTCATCTATAGTTGTTGAATCAAATTTGTGATTTATTATGTTAATGTTTTGGTCGCCAAACATTAAATTGTCCCCTTACCAATCACATTTGTACTCGTCACTTAGTTAAATTTTACCCACATATTAACATGGCATGATGAATGAATGAATGAATGTATGTATGGTCTTTGTTTCTCAACCGTCAAGATGGTTACGTAGCCTGAGGAGAAGGAAAACTAGGATTAAATTTAATGTCACAACAAGGTTTAAATATTACCATTCACCGCCTTTCATCATGATTTTTGTAGTCGGTAAGCTGAGGGAGGGAAGAGTTTTGACTTTTTATTTAGTTAGTTATTATTGTAAATTAATGATAAGTTTTGGTTACATCTTTAATTAATACTGCTTAATTAATTTTTTTTTTATTTTCCACCTAGTATCAGCATCAATCTTTCAAATACCAAGACTACCAAATAGAGACATTCTTAATTACTTTCAACATAAATAAATGTTTTTTTTTTTAATCTGCGCATGAATTGTGTTTTTTACCTTATAATAATGGCAGAGTTTAATTGAGATAGATTTTTTCCTTTTTATAGCCAAAGAGAGGACAGTTTATTATCTTTACTAAATTAACATAAACAAGGGTAAATTAATTAACGTGAAAGAATTCTAAAACATTACTTAACTTGGAAGGTAAAATCATTCAAAAAAAAAAAAAACTTGGAAGGTAAAAAATGGGAATTACTCTATAACATGGTAAATAAAAGCATATCTAAACTGATTTGTAAAATATAGAAATTAAAAAAAAAAAAATGGTAACTGTAAATCTATTTGGGAGTGAGTGACGGCACTGTCATGCTTGTTTTGTTTGTTTTAAAGCAAAAAAGAATATATAATAGTAGTAATAATATAAGAGCAATAGGAGCAACTTTTATTAATACACATAAATTTTCAAAAAGATAAGAAAGAAAGAAAATTCTCACAACAATACAAATTGTCAAAACTCTCTCTTTCTCTCTCAAAACTCCGTCCATTTTAAGTTTCCTTAATTTCCATGTCTGAAGATCGAAAAACCCATGATCAAACTCAGCCCGAGCTCGGAGAAACTTCCGTATTACAAGAAGGTCTTAAACAAGAAGAAGAAGAAGAAGAAGATGATGATCAAGCAATAGTATCGAAAAAAGAAGAAGAAGGAGATGATGATAATCAAGCAACAGTATCAAAAGAAGAAGAAGATGATGATGATTATCAAGAAATAGTATCAAAAGAAGAAGAAGAAGGAGAAGAAGAGTGCAAGACGCCAACTTCAAGGGATCATAGGATACCAATTGTCAGAAGTTGTCCACCAACACCAACAAAAAACAAAGTACAAAATCAATTGTTTTCTCGTAATAAAAGAAAACTGCCTGACTTGAATTTCTTTGAAGCTAATAATAGAGAAGAGGTAGAGTCTTTCTTTCGATCAAGCTTTGAATTAGCTAGAGTTGATGTTGAAGATTCTTGTCGACCCATCAAGAGAAGATGCAGAAGCTTTTGAACATCAAAGTAATTATTGTTCATCACTTTTCTTTTTAATTACATATGTTTCATATTATAAATATTTATTATTTTTTCCCCTTTCCAGATAATTTCAATTACTACTATTATTTCTTTTATTTTTTTGTATGAATTGTTTATGATTAATTAGAAACACTTTTCTTTTTTGAAATCTAATCTTGTAGTCGAGATCTTTATTTGTATTTATAAATAGATTGATTACTGTCGATGTTAATAGCAAGAAATATTAAAAATTTCATTCCATATATGTTTTGATCACCTTATATACAAGAAGAAATTAAAGATTCATATAAATTCTTTAAGTTTTCTTGTTTAGATAAAATTCCTTTGCAAGATATATAGACACTTGTACTATTGACTTTTTTTTTTTTTCTTTTTTAAAGAAGAAGAAGCACTATTGAGTTTGCTTCTTGTGTTAGTAGTACGATATTCATTTTATTATGTTTTCTTGCCCTTTCCATTTCTATGAAAATATTTGAAATTATTAGTTTTCTATCTCTTTTTTTCATATTATGTGTTACCTTTTAGTGCAATGAGAGAGTTCTTGAACTGGACTTCTTCTTCTTTTATTTTTATTTCTGTTTAGTAATTTTATCGAACACTTGCAATGCATGCATCATAAATATTTTTAATCTTTTTCCCTCCTCAGTTAATTATAAATTTGAACACCAAGTCAATCCTCTCATAATAATATAAGTTATGGGTCTTGGTCTGCAGTAGCTACTTTGGTAGTTTTGCTTCTGATAATACTCAAAATTACAACACCAAATTCAAAATTTCAAATTTTGGAAGGGTGAAAAAGATTTGTAATTAATGTGAGTAGCACATAAATGGTGAAATATTTGACGGTTTCAATGGACATTAAAATCAAATACTATAAACATAGTAAGTGTTTTCACTTTTTTGGTATTATGTTAAATTCGTCTATATCAACAAAAACAATTTAAACCTTCCTGGGAACAAAAAAATGTAAATGAGAGCGAAATTTCACTACATTGTATAGCTTCAAGACTAAAGTAATTATCTACAGCCAACACAAGTGTTCATTCACTCATTTAAATTGTACTAATTAATGCCTAATGACTTGAAATTTCTGGTGGAGTAGGATGGTTATATTTTGAGAATTTTTTTTTTTTTACGCAGTGTCTTAGAGTATGACTACATTTAAAGCCGTTCAACGGTTCTAGATTAATCCGGATCAAGACATGAAGGCGCCTCTAGCCTTTAGGCTGTCGTATTCGCACGGATCGAACCTATTAACTAGTGATTAAGTTGGAACATTGCTAACTGATTCAACTGCTTGATTGAGTTATATTTTTTGAATTCTTTTATATATGCTTTCAATAGCATCACTTTTTAAGCATAGTTACAATGGAGGAAGGGAAATGGTGAGAATCAAATCGGGAATCTTAAGGTTTTGATAAGGCGTTTTACGCTTTAATCACTAGGTCACTCATTGTTTTCTTCCATAGCATATTGAATTGATGAGAGATGGTGTAAAGGGATTTTAAGCTTGTGCCTGAGGAAAATAAGGATAATATATGTGAGGTTTTAAGTTGACAAAGGCCTGGTCCAGCCATGGACCGAGCTAACCCTAGGCTTGGTGAGAAGCTCAGGCTCATCTCAACTATGGAGTACAACAATCGCGTTGAAATGAACGAACTGGGGAGAAATTCCAATTTGTATTTAGTCTTGTAATGGCTTAGAAGTGGGCTTCCTTGTACGTACAAACTTAATTTTACTTTTGTATTCCACCACAGATTTATTAAAACCACGTCTCTTTCTGTCACAGAATGAGACCTTATTAATTAACCGCATGTCTCTCTCCGTTTTTGCTTTTTTATTCTTTATCTCTTATGTCAATTAGCAACAAAAATAAGATGAGAAATGTGCAACATTGTTTCTTCTTCTCCTCTTTGATAACGGTAATTTTGGTTTAATTTATTCTTAAGAAAACTACTACAGCAACATTCTCATAGTTATAATCAATTTTCATTCTCCCATAATTTAGAGGAAAAAAAAACAATTAAATTAGTTGAACATAATATTTTTCCATTGGATTTTATAATCCAGGCAATTACAAGAGTTTGACAATTTTTGGAATATAAACAATGTCATCGACGCACTAGTTAACATTGTATGCTACACAATAAGGGTAGCCCTCCACTATACTCCAAGTAGGTACTGATAATGTAGTTGACAGTTATCGAACTCGAGTCTCAAGATCCTACAGCCTACAATCTCCATGGCAGTTATGATGACAAACATGACACATCTCAAGATTGGTTAGGAACTGACAATTTTAATATAAAAAAAAAGGGGTAAAATTAACTTTAGTTACATATCGTCATTTGCTTATGTATTTATTAATTGAGGTGTACCCACCATTGAGGTTACAAATTTCAATTTCACTCTAATCACAATCATTTACAATTAGAATTACAATCCATTATTTCAATTACAATATTCAAATTACACAATTATAATTAAATCCAACTACAATATTTAAATTATACAAATAAACCCATTAAAGAGAACCACCACAATTTGAATATTTAACCTTATCAAATAAGGAGTTGCATCACTCTAGCTATTTGGGCTAGAGCTCATATACACATATCATCATTTATTTAGAGGAAGTAAGATGAACAATAAACCCTCCATTCTTCTAAGATAAAGAAAGGAGGTGAGTGTATAAGAATTAAGGAGAATTTTGCCTCATTTTTTTCCAAATACACCCTTTTAATGACTAAAGATGAAGAGGTGAGTGCACATGTTTACGGGATTTTAAAAACTACGCACCAAAAGACTATTAGAAACATAATTATAGGTTGCTTAATTAAAAATATAAAAAAAATAAAATTATAAAATAAATCACTTCGTTTCTTCATTACTTTCACCTGTTTCCAATGATTTATAAATTATTTACCATATATATATATCTTCGGTTTTTTTCATCTGTCTACCATTTTGTTTATGTTAGTTACTAAATGTCTGCAATTTACTTCTAAGTTTAAAATTTGTATATCGTATATAAATGTTTCTAAATATTGTTTATCATCCGTTTAAAATGTTTTATTATTAGTTTTGTATCTACAATATGTTTATACTTTGTATACTTCACTAATAATCTTCACGATAACATATTCTGATCATCCAAAAAATCTTCACGATAACATAATTAAAAGAATTTGTATTAAATTATAATATAAACGAACTTTTATTCTTTTTACATAAAAGAAATATTAGTATTTAATTACAAAAAGAACTACTATTAAATTTCTTTTATATATATATATATAGTACTCAGACTTTCACATCATTAAAAAAAAAATCAAACAAAGACGCAAAAGTTAAACTAGACATTGTTTTGAACCTTCTCATAAGTAAATGCATAGCAAAATTGGAGCAAGTAACATAGACGAAAATGAGGGGGAAAGAGCGTAGGTTGTTTGATATTGGTGTAGTGTAATGAGAGCAGCTTTGGATGCCATATTTTGGTATATGAAAATGGACATGCATGCATGAGGAATTTATTAAACGCCAAAATTGAAAAATTATGTATATGAATGTACTTATTACTTGAATGTTGTCACACAGAGGAGACAGGTACATATATGAGGGAATCTCTTGTTTTTGGAATGGGACATAAAGCCAGTGAGATAGTCTTATTATTACTAATATTCTTTCCTCGAGGAACAATATTTTGCTTGCATTTATGCTCATTTATTGCCACATTAACACAAAATTTATCTTCCAAACATATAGTTCATTTTCGAAAAAAACAGTGAGGGAAAAATTTAATTATTCTTACCCTAAGGCTACATTTTTCATTTTTTATATCTACAAATATAATTCTCTTTGCCTTTCAAAAAAAAAAATAGTTCTCTAGTAAATGTTAATTAATATTTTTCAATTTAACCAGGGATGTAGGGAGGTAAGAGCCATTGGGAGAGTTGGGCCACATAGAGTTTTGAAAAAAACAATTTAGAAGTTAGGAAGTCTGGGTGCTCGCCTGAAATTAGACCAACAACGGTGGCTAGTCGAAGGGAAAGAAAGAAGAAAGAAAATAAGAGTTTGTCAAAATGTACCGTTTCATTAATTTAATTTTTTTTTTAATAAAAGATCAAAATGACGTCGTTTTGAGTATTAACAAAAATTAAAATAGAGTAAAATCAAAACAGAAGCTGATGGTTGTTTCATTTTTGGTGAAAACGTGAAGAACAAAAAGGGGAAGAAAGAAGAAGGGAGGCTTGGGCTTCCATTCTTGCCGGCCACTGTCGAAAGATTAAAGGTAAGTTTTATTAAATATGTTATTTGTTAATTGTAAATTTCTAGAGGTAATTTAACTTAAATTATTTTAGGGTTTAGGAATTATATGAAATTAGTCTAATTAGATGTTAGTTAGGGTTTATATTTTCGTAAAATTGAAATTTGAATGTGGATTTTGTTAGGGTTTATTATGAATTTATGAAATTATAGGAAATTAGATGTTAGGGTTTAGTTTACTTTTTCAATTGATTTATAAATTAGATGTTGATTCAATTGAAATTTGAATGTAGTTTAGGGAAATTATATTCAATTGATTTATAAATCTGATTTGTGAAGTTGATAATTGATTTCGTAATGTAGTCTTTCCTAGTTCACCAAAACCCACTATTTGAGACAACTATAAATTCTCTTTACCACACAATAAAAATTCTACAATTTTTCTCTTATCATTTTCTTTACTGATGACTATTTCAGACAAACAAGAGTGTATTTGATCTCTTCTCCTAATAATTACAAGTTTCTCCACTAGACATTCATCTAAGTGGAAATTTCTTTTGTCAGCATTGATCTTCGCCAATCTAACTTTTAGATCTTTGATTTTTTGGGCCATTATCAACCTACATCCAATCTGATCTTTGAAAGCCGGCTACATAACAGAATTTAACCTTCCTAATAAAGAAAGAGCATTGAAAACATAGATTATAAGGGTATTATGATTTATAAATTAGATGTTGATTCAATTGAAATTTGAATGTAGTTTAGGAAAATTATATTCAATTGATTTATAAATCTGATTTGTGAAGTTGATAATTGATTTCGTAATGTAGTCTTTCCTAATTCACCAAAACCCACTATTTGAGACAACTATAAATTCTCTTTACCACAAAATAAAAATTCTACAATTTTTCTCTTATCATTTTCTTTACTAATAACTATTTCAGACAAACAAGAGTGTATTTGCTCTCTTCTCCTAATAATTACAAGTTTCTCCACTAAACATTCATCTAAGTGGAAATTTCTTCTGTCAGCATTGATCTTCGCCAATCTAACTTTTAGATCTTTGATTTTATGGGCCATTATCAACCTACATCCAATCTGATATTTGAAAGCCGGCTACATAATAGAATTTAACCCTCCTAATGAAGAAAAAGCATTGAAAACATATATTATAAGGGTATTATAGTCGAATATCCTAATATTTTATTGTTATCTGTTAATCTATCTTACAAAATAAGTCATGAGAATAAACTTATACTTATCGACAAAAAGGGTATATAATAGTGTTTACTGAAATTTGAAAATTTGGGTTATTGGACTTTTACACAATAATAAGATTATGTTAGAACCTATAATGTGAAAATGGGAAATAGTGTACTATTAATCACTTAAGAGAGATTTAGGTAATAATAATAATAATAATAATAATAAAGGTGTTAGTAGCAAAATATTTATTTTGGATAAAAATTTATAATAATTTGTAAATTTTAATATACTCCTTATTTTAAATTTAGGTAAAAAATATGACACCAAATTCATAATTTAAATAAGTTTATTACATTTTTAAAAATTTAAAATGAAAATGTTATATTTGTCCCAAATTGAAATTCATCTAAAACACAAAACAACGTAAAATTAGTATTATAAATATCCAAAATCAAAATTATGTGACTATTCCAAAATCAAAATTATGTGACTATGTTGTTCAATTTTTTTGAATGATAAATTGTTATTCAATTAAGGTAGATCCGCCTGTAAAAGATGCTGGATACAAGAGGGAGGATCAGTTGACCATTTCCCTACATATGTCAAAAAAATCGCTGCTCTTGCCAAAGTATGAGCAACTTGATTTGCCGACTGTTTAACATGAACAAAAATAATATCACCTAGTTGTTGAGCAAGATATAAACAATCATCTAATATTAATCCTATAGGACTGAGGTAAGTTTGTCGAGTAGTCAACGCATCCACTATAATTTTAGAATCAAGCTCAATGATAACTTTGTTTATACTTAGCTCTTTTATCCACGATAAGGCCTCCCTGCAAGTCATAGCTTCAGCTTCTAATGGTGTCGCTGCCCCTTGCAAAATCGCTCCTTTAGCTCGCCGGAAAAGCCTATTATCATCTCTTATCACTGCTCCAAATCCGACCGACGTGCCTCCTGAATTCCAGCTTGCATCAACATTACATTTAATGTATGATAGAGGAGGAATAGCCGACTTTTCGGCAGCTTGAATAACTGGTTCAGTATCATCATCATTATCCTTCTCCATCCTCGCCAATTGCCATTCCTGCACAATCCTTACTACCCTTAGCCTTATCTCCGCCACCTGTACAGCTTCTCCCCGCCACAATAATCCATTCCTCGACTGCCAACAGCTCCAAGCCCCTGCAACAATATTCACTTGTTGATCTGCAGTTATAACACAAAAAAATAACAATACCCAATCTAGAATTTTTGTGTGTTCATTCATAGATTGTATTGCTGATATATTACTCCAATATTCCCGAATCATAGGACACAAGAACAGACTATGGACCACTGTTTCTAACTGCTCACCACACATAACACATTCACCACCCACCTCTACCCCCTACGCTGCAAATTCATCTTTATTGGTAAACTATCCATTATACATCGCCACCAGAAATTTCTAATTTTCGGAGGAACCCTTAATCTCCAAATTCTTTGCCATGGCACCGTCGATAATCCTCCTAGAATCCGGTACTTCTTCATTTGATTGTAATAGGCACTCTTCACAGTATAACATCCTCGTTCCTCTAGGACCCAATAATACTAGTTCGATTTCCTGCGCAAAGGTAAGACTATCTTCCGAATTAATTCCACATCCCTTTGCTCAAATATTGAATTAAGTAATTGGACATCCCATACATATTCCCCTGGAATCATCAGATCCGCTATACGAAAATTTTCACCTCTTGGGATTATAAGAGTTCTTATCCAAGGATCCTCTCAATCCGGTAACCATGGCACCTTCCACACTCTACTAGACCCCACACCAACCACCACCCTTAGACCGTATTTCACTATTGGAATAGCAGCTACCATACTCTTCCACAAATAACTATTATTATTCCTCACCACACCCTACAAAACATCATAATTTGGAAAGTATTTAGCTTTGAAAACTCGACTTACTAACAACTCTGGTTGCAACAGAAATCTCCACACCGTCTTTTCTAGTAGAGTTAGATTATATTCTTTTATCTTTCTAAAATTAAGTCCCCCATCATTATTTGAAAGACACAACTTTGACCATGTCGACCAATGAATAGTTCGTTTTCTTGAAACATTATTATCCCACTAAAAAGAATTCAATATTCTCTCTACCTCATCACAAATACCATCTGGTAATAAAAAAATCCCCATTGCATATACCGGTAGAGCTTGCGCCACAGATTTAAGTAGCACCTCCTTCCTTGCTTGTGAAATACCACGCTTTCGCCATCCTTGTATTCGATTATGTAACTTATCAAGTATGAAAGCAAATGTGGCTTTCCTGTTCTGCCCTATCGAAGGTGGTAATCCCAGATATTTTCCATGATTTTCGACCTCCATTACATTCAAGATTGCACATACCCGCTGCCTATCCTGCCGTGTTGTTTGCACTAAACAAAACACTTGACTTTTAATAATTTATAAGCTGTCTAGACACTTGGCCATATAACTGAAACCCGGATTGAAGTTGTTGTGCCTCCATCTCTGTTGCACGAAAATAAAAGATACTATCATCTGCAAAAAGAAGACGTGAAATAATAGGAGCCCCTGTAATTACACTATAGCCATGTAACAAACCCCTATCAACCCAATTATTTAATAATGATGACAAACCCTCTGCACAAAATAAAAATAAGAATGGTGAAAGGGGATCTCCTTGTCAAACACCACAAGTAGGATACAAAGCATTGAACTTTGCCTCCTTATGTTCAATTTCATAGGACACTGTTGTAACACATTCCATCATCAAGCTAAGAATACGCTCCGGTATACCCAATTTCCACATTACCTCCTCTACAAATTTCCATTCTACCCTGTCATGGGCTTTAGAGAGATCAATTTTAAGTGTTGCATACCCACATCTGCCTAACCGTTTTCGTCGCAAATAATGATTCACTTCAAATGCTAACATGATATTATCAGAAATCAACCGTCTAGGAACAAAAGCACTTTGATTTTCTGAAATTAGAAACTGCATACAACTTCAAAGTCTAGAAACAATACACTTTGAAATAGCTCTCATAATAACATTGCATAAAGCAATAGGTCTAAGGTCTGTAACCAACTTAGGAACTTTAATCTTTGGTGACAAAATAATGACTGTTTTATTCAACTCTGCAGGAATGACACCATTATTTAAACAAAAGACAAAGTCGACAAATATCGTTACCAATTATATCCCAATAAGCTTGAAAAATTCGAGATTAAAACCATCTAGACCTGGAGCTTTATCTGGATGCATATCATGGAATGCCAACTTAACCTCCTCCACCCCATACGGATGCACCAATCTCTCCCCCATTTCATCTGTCACTCGTCTTTGCACACAGCTTACTATCGGCTCCAATATACTTCCCTTGGTTTGAAAAATTTGTTGAAAATAGGCTTGAATATGTTCTTCCAACCCATTACCCCACCTATAAACAACACCATCATTATCAACTAATTCCTGAATAGTTTTCTTCTTTTGCCTAAACGTTGCACTCCTATGGAAAAAACTCGTATTGGCATCTCTTTAAACTAACCATTGTTGCTTCGCCCTTTGTTACCAATATTGATTTTGTTGCAGCAAAAGTTCTACATACTCCTTGTTTACTGTAACTCTATGTAAATCAGAATCCTCATCCACATTATTCGCTAAACGGCTCATTTCGTTACGACATTCCCGTAACTTTCCCTTGAAACGCAACCTGTACTTCCTTCCCCAAATGATCAACGCCTCCCTACATGCATCCAACTTCTTTATAGCATTTTAAACTAGATCCTCTAGGTCCACTATATCCCTCCATACTTGTTCAACTACTTCAAGACAATCAGGAACTTTCCTCCATGCATTCTCAAACTGAAATAGAGGAGCTGTATTCCCTACCTGCTGTAATGATTTGATTATGAGGAAAGAATGATCAGAAGTGGCAGATGGCATGATCACTACCTGCTTATTCGGAAACCTGTCCAACCAACTTCTAGTAACTAGAGCTCTGTCAAGACATTCCCTTATTATAACACAACCATCTCTATACCGTTCCCACGTAAAACACTGACCTGTAAAACCCAAATCCACAAGATGACAATGAGTTATTGCATTTCGAAAACCCATTAATAACCGCCTTGGATGCGGCTGTCCTCCCCATTTCTCCTCCCTACTCACCATATCATTAAAATCTCCTACCATGCACATTCTGAAAGATAAGGAAACTGATAAACCCAGAGGATTTGCTTTTGTAGAATATGAAACCCAAGAGATTGTAGAATATGCCGTCAAGCTTTTCAGCGGCCTTGTGGTTCTCTATAATCGGACTCTGAAATTCGTCGTATGTGATTTGATTTCGTTTTTTGTCTCTTGCTTTTCTAAGAAAGCTCTTTGATTCATATAATTAAGTATAGGTTATTAAGGATTGTTGCATTGTTGATTTTTAAAACAGATATCTGGGCAAGACAGGCCCTCACAAAATCTTCAGAACCTATGTCTGCATCAACAATGCAAAAAGACTAGATAACTAAATCCCCTTCGTAAATCGATCGTTTTTTCCCTGTATATTTTGCTCCCCCATCGATTTTGCTCCTTCGTCTAGAGGTGGTGGGGATGGTGGTGGCGGAGTTTATGGAGGTGGAGGTGGAGGTGGAGGTGGAGGTGGCGTGGCTGGGTGGGTAAATGAAGAAGATGAAGTTGTTTATAGAAAATAATAAAATAAATAATTAATAAATAAATTTCAAAACTAATCTTTAAATTTTTCAATTTTTTCAAAAGAGCCCATAAAAATTATATTTTGGTCCTTCAACCGTTATTTTAACAGAAAAAATTGACAAAAGGAGGTTATTGTCGACGGAAAAATAAATGAGGGAGGTTTTTGTCTGAAAAATAAAAGATAGGGAGAAAAATGTAGAAATAGGTAAAACATAAGAAGGAAATTGTAAATTTCCCTTTACTTTATCCAATAAACATTTAATGTTTAATTTTTTTCCTCCATTTTTTTTTCTTTTACATCTCACGTTTTCTATCTTAATGTCTACATTGAGAAGATGAAAGAGAAAATTATTTTTAATAAAGAAATAAATATTAATTAATATATAGTATAGGGAATTTAAATATTTTAGAGTAGAGAGTTGATTTGGCTCTCTACATGTAGAGAGTCAAACTAACTCTCTAATCTAAAATATAAATATAGAAAGTCTATTGGTGACCTTTTTTTTTTTTATTGGCTCTCTAAAATAGAGAGTTTTACTTAAATAAAGAGTCTTTTAGAGATGCTCTTATTCTTTTTCATAATTACCAATATAACATTTGTTTTTATTGAAACAACACCTATTTGCCTAAAAAACTAAAAATCCGTTTGGTACCCTTAGTATACTGGCTACTGAAACGGTAATGATTGCACAAATGAATATACCAAAAAAAAGCTCTTAGCAATAGTAGTTGAACGGTATTTTTCATTTTAGCATACGATCATCAGAAGTGGGCAAAGTTTTAAAAAAAAGACACCATTGCCAATGGAGTTCTAACTAAATATAGCAGAAAACAATGAAAAAACTAGCGAAAAGATAAAACATTATAACAGAACAAAAATATTAGGTACAAAATAAATAAACTAATTTAATATATATATATAAGTTTAATTTTTTAAAAATAAGTAAAAATATTATTTCTCTCCATATGTATATATTAAAAATAATTCTTAAAATAATAATTTTTTAACAACTTGTATAACAAACTATCCGCTATGCCATCAACGCATAAAATTCATTAAAACAACAAACCAAAATCTCCAACTTCATAAAAGAAAGAAAAACAAAACTTTTTAGCAACACAATAATTTTCTCATCATGAGTTCATTTTTTAACATTTAGAACATTATAGAAGATATATGATTTTGCTGGTACATTAAACGATGAAAGCTCACACTAGAAATTTCATTTCAGCCTCTGTATAAATCTAACTTTATTACTCAGTCAGTTTTACCACACGTAGCCGTTTAATACTAACCAAGATTGACACCTGTCTACCCACTTGTCCATCTCTGCCACTCTCTACCTCTGTATATAATCTCTCGATTGTTAATAAACAAAAACTTCAAAATTGATTTTATAGAGGGAAACTTGAAAAATAGGCTCCAAAGCGTTCAACTAAGAAGAAGAAGGTAATAGGTACTGTATTGAGGTCAAGAAAAATTATTGAAGAAACTGTGAAAGTTGATGTTATTGAAGGAGACACTCAAGAAGAGGAAGAATCAACTCAAGAATTCAAAAGCCAAGAAACTGAAGAAATTGCTGTTAATAAAGAACCTAATATCAGAACCATTCCTGTAGAAGAAGTTGTGCATCAACAACAAGATGAAGAAAAAGGTTGTCGAGGAGATACTGATACTGTTTCTTTTGTAGATCAACAAGATTCTGCAAAGCCAGTGAAGAAGAAAGAAAAAGAAGAAGTAAAGGAGAAACCCAAAAAAGAAAGGAGAAAAAAGAAGAGGAAATTAGGAAGAGGAGTTGAGAGAGAAAGTGAGGGATATAAAAGGTATGTGTTTAAGGTACTAAAGCAAGTGCATCCAGAGCTTAAGATATCATCAATGGCCATGAGTATAATAAATAGTTTAATGAAGGATATGTTTGAGAGAATAGTAAATGAAGCATCAAAGCTTTCAGATTATACAAACAGAATGACACTGTCGTCTAGGGAAATTCAGGATGCAGTGAAGTTGGTTTTGCCTGGAGAACTTGGTAGACATGCCGTTGCTGAAGGGTCTAAAGCTGTTGCTAATTTCATATCTTACGGTGCAAAAGGGCCTAATAAGGCTTGATATTAATAATGGAAATTTAAGGAACTCGTCTTGTTTTGTTCTACTTTTTGGTAGGAGCTAACTCGTCTTGTTCTCAATTTATTATTTGTATTTGGACGGTTTAGATTAGATCAACTTTGGTATAGATTGTACATACACCTTTGTAGCTTGTATGAAGTTTTGTTTGTTTGCTATTTTTGCTTTTTTAAACAATACAAAACCTCAGGACATACGCAGGATTTCGAGATGGACCAAAATATGACAAAAGTGAAGTTTTCAGGTCACCATAATTATGTACCTTAATAATATACTAAACGCACAATCTAATTTGGAAAGATATAATGATCTAACTTCGAAATTGGAATGGTGGGTTTGGTTCAATGCAAAATGTAAATATAAAATTACAAATAAAAACGTAAAAATGAAGTCTTACTACTATTTTTTCCGTGCATCCAATTAGAGTTCCTTTCTATAATTTGTTGTTGGGAAATTTAAATATATAGCATTTTTTTTTCATGTTCTTATTAAAAATAAAAACTTCAACCTGAAGAAGAAGCAATCTTCTGAAAGTTTTCGATCAAAAGTACTATATGAAATTCTCGATTTTTTCCTCTTTCGCTATTCCCATCCCATAGGTACAGTATTTGATCTTCAATAGAGAACCTTCAATAAAAAAAACCTTTTCTTCCATACCATAATGAAACCTTCAATAGAGAACCTTTTCTTCTATATCATAATGAATCGATATTATTCCATTCCAATTTCTTCTAGCACCTCCAAAGGAAAAATAGAAATAAATTTTTTTAGTAGAAAAGGATGTCCAGTTGCCTCCATCGTGGTATTATTTTTAGTCTTCATTAATCTTCTATATACCATTAGTATACAATAATATGCATCCAACAGCAGAGCGAGGGAGTGGATTCAGGGAATGTTTGGAATTTTTTAAAAAATATGCTATTAACATGTATATATATATATAAACTAACCAAGAAATCTTTATATATTAATAAATGGAAAATTATAGTATTTGCTAGTAAATGTCACATATTTTAAAATATTAAATAAATGTCAAACTTTTCAAACTTATATTAGATTTTTTTTTCAAATATTAAATAAATACTATTTTTTAATCACCGGTAAATATGTATATTTTCTTTTTACATATAAATTAATATACATATTATTAATACTATAAAAATGAAAATATGTGTATTTTTTAAAAATAAGTATATTTTCTTATATTATATAAATAAATATAATATTTACCTAATATTTAAAAATTATTAACATTATTTATACTAAAGTTCAAAAAGTGACGTTTGTTAAAATAAAATCATAAAAAAAGCACAATTAATATTAATTCTATATTTATTATTTCTTTTACGATATTTAATTATTAAAATTTTAACTATTACAAATTAAATAAAAAATTTTATATAATAGTTTTAAATTAAATAATATGTAACTAATATATGTGTCATGCATTTCCAAAAAAAAAAAAAGTTAACATATAAATATATAAAATAAAACTAATATGTACATATATAAATAGGAAGGTATTGTCTTTAATACATCCGTATTAAGTGAATCGTTTCTTCATAATTACAAGTAATTAACTATTTTATCCTATTAATGGTTTGAATTCTAATGGAATAAAAATAATCTCAAATGCTATTATATTAATAAATACTATTTAATTATAAAATTTATTTATATATTCAATTAAAATTTGAATTATAATAAAATATAATTTATAAATTCAATTCATGTTTTATTGAGGAATGTTATTATTAATCCTTATTTATATTTAAAACTACTAATTTTAACTATTTCATTCTTTAATTAATTAACTTATCCAACTAAAATTTTAATTATAATAAATTAATAAAAAAAATTCAAATCACATTTTTTCGAAAATTATTATTTTGCTTCATATTCCAAATCTTTATTAAATTTTAAATTTTTTGTTCAAATTTTTACAAGGATAAAAAAATTCATTACTAAATAGTGATTTTGTATTTAAGAAAGAATATAGTATATCCAAGTAAAAGTACAATAAACTTAAATTATGTTATATCACATATTGCTTTAATTTTTATTTATAATCTCATAATTCAAATTAATTTATATCCATATTTTTGTCCAAAAAAAATTATATTGTATAAGAAAATATTTAATTAAAATTATAACATTTGTTTTTTTTAAAGAGAAAATTATAACATTTATTTCAGATATAATTATATAAATTGGTCAAATCGGCAATTTTTAACTTAAGATTATAGAAGTGTCCTATTCTTTACAAAATATGATTTAAATTTATTTATTATTATTTTATTATAATTAAATTTTAGAAAAAATAAATAAATTAATTAATAAATTATACAATTAAAAATAATATTTTTGATAAAATGTAATTTAAATTTGTTTTTGTTTTATTATAGTTAAAATACTATTGAGATGAAGTAATTCACGTAAAAATAATTTCACCCCTAAAAATAAAAATTTAATGAAAAACTTTTAAAAAACAAAAATTTAATAAAAACCTTTTTAAAAATTTAATGAAAACCTTTTAAAAAATAAAAATTCAAAAAAAACCTTTTGAAAAAGTTTTCAATAAAAACCTTTTGAAAAAGTTCAACGTCCTCCATCCATAAACACAAATACACCACTATCATATCAACAAATTTTATACATGACACTTAAATTATGTACTCATTTTTTAAACTTGTTGTACTATTTTAAATTGAAAAATATTATATTAATTATATTTATTTAATTAATAAAATAAATAAGTAAAATCTGTAAATAATAATTTTATTTAAAATAATTACATTTCATTACTAATTTTAGTTTAAAAAAAACTCAAAATAATATTTAAAATCAAAAGTTATAATAGGTTATATGAATCATGGAACTAATCCGTCCGGTGAAAATAAAAACATATGAACTAACACTTTACCCAAAATATCATATTTTAACGAAATACCAAAATTAAAAAAAAATAAATAAATAAATTGTATACAATTGATAAAAAAAATATATAACAATAAAAAAAAATACTTGTGTTACGCGGAAGACTAGTAAAGTTACAAAAACACTTAACACCTGCTTATAAATTACTTGATTTTACGTTTAAAAAGCATTCTTATTTGTAAGTAACAAATAAAATCACTTTTTTTTTTAAAAAAATTACTGTTTGACCATTAACTATTTATTTAGGAAGAATGTTTGACTATTTAGGAAGAAACAGAAGAACAGCATTAATCGAAATTGTCAAAGTTACAAACGCCCAAACCAGAAATTTGCAGTTACAGAATCACCATCTAAAACAAATGGTGATATTTCTAAGCATCACAACTTCTTTTACCGAAATCTGTCAACACACCAAATGAACAGGCAAATATGTGTAAACGCTCCCCAACTACTTCCTAGTCCATCATTCAGCAACAGTAGAAAATTTAAAAAAAAAAAGAGGTAAAACTTGTAAAGATACAATGATATCAAAACCACCAAGAAGTTAAGCAAGTTGCACTAAATAACCTTTACAGGGTGCTAAAAAGGGTTTTGCTATATAAACCCCACTTGCATTGTGGGGTTCCTCAGGGTTTAGTAAATCAGTGATACAACTTTTGTACAGAATCCGTTGGCAGAGAAGGGGGAAAAAAAACAGGTCTGCCCTAAAAACCTTTGTTGTGAGACCCTCCACTAGATAGTATCTTTATTCAGATCAAATAATCTACTAGAGAGCCAATTTTTCAGTCAAACATACAATCAATATAATTAAATAATGGCTTCAGGAACCCAGGAAACAATAAATACCTGGCGCCCATCAGGGATGTGTATATATATTTGTTAATCCGATTTCCTTTCTAAATCCCGCATTTTCTTTGAAAACATCAAAACTATAAGATAGAGTATGCACGGATCACCTCAATTACAGGTGCCCTGCACATCGGACACTTCTCACCTTTTTGAACCAACTCATTTGCACAATTCGAACATGTGCACATGTGCCCACATCTGTAATAAGAAATAAGCAAGATAAGATATACATAAGCAAATAATGAATATTCTATCATTCCTGCTCGAGAATTACCTGTACAGCAAAGAATCTATATTGCTACTGCAGCATACACAACAAACTCCTTTTCTTACATGATCCCATTTAGATCTATCCTCCGGAAAACCATTGTCCCCCGTCTCTGCCATAGAACAAGAGTGCATATTATTGTAAACCCAAAAACAGGGCAAATGAATTGTAACAACAAAATTCTGCATGCAAATTTTTATGCCAGTATTATATTACAGTTTTCAAGAGAAAATATCTAATTCCAAAAAGTTGTTCTGACAAAAAAAAAAAAAAACGTATCCAGCACAGCTAGCATGCATGGAAAAGGACATGCACATGCTAAAAAGATGAAATTTAAGTATGCCTAGATAATAGTTTCCTACATAAAAAGTTATAGAATGAAGCCTACAACTTTTTTCCAAAAGCCAACTGAGGACACATCATGATACAATGGCCCCATCATACCATCATAAGGAAAATATCTAATGACTATGGAAGGGCTGATCATTGAGATGGAACAAGTATTTTCCTGGATAACGTTTTAGACTTGTTAAGGCATGGGTTTTTTTTTTTTTTAAAGGGGGGGTGGGGTGGTGGTGAAGAGAGAGAGAGAGAAGGCATCAAGTTGTACACACCAGATGATCCAGCTGAGCGATTCAGGGCAGCAGAAACTTCTTGCCTTATTGACCTCTGCAACTCAAGTTGCATGTCCATACAGGCTTCAAGCATCCGCTGCATATTGTTCATCCTTTGTTGTAATCTAGCCATGTCAATCCTCAAATCATTAATGATGTCCCACTCCTACACAATCAAAAATATTTTTCAATTGGTGTGAATGATGCATCTTTAAAGACAATTTTTTTAATTCTAACTTCATCAAGTTCTAGAATGTAACAGTGCTAATAAGCTAAAACATTGAGCTCTAAGAAAGATCATATCAGTTGCATTATAAGTACTTCCATGAAAAGGAATCGAAGTTTCAAGAACCATGGAGGGAAAAGTAAACCCACAATTCCAAAGCGCTGATGCATGTCATGTTGCGGCCAAGTAAAATGCTGCGTATCCTGGTCCCAAAGCTGCTGTACAGGTGGGAGTGATGAGGAAGGCCGTGTAATTGGAGGGCTCTGGGCAGACTCGCCCAGACCTTCATTCTGGTCCCTACTGTGCTGCTCCACTTCTTGGTCTGCTGACGCAGGAGAGGGATCAGTTTCTTGCAGTTCCCAATCAAGAGGAGTGTGGCTTTGCCTTTCCACATATGATCGTATTAATTGGTCAAGACTCTCACGGAAACCACTTCGAAGAAGAGTAGATACGCTTCTCCTGCAACATGAACAAAACTTCACTCACATTTCCAATGACTAATGAACCAAATAAACAGGCCCTTAAAAAATGATTTTCTTACCTATTTAACAATTCCCTGAGTTCTGTACTATACACATTATCATCATCTGGGAAATAAAAAGGATCCATCCTTATAGCAGGAACAGCTCCCTGTTCAGAAGGCTCATGTAACCAGCTTTGTACAGCATCATTAAAACCAGCATCTTCATGCCACACTTCGGATGCTGCTTCCCTATCTTCACTTTCTAACCACTCATTAGTGATGGTTTCATGTTGATTTCTATCTGTGGTATCAAAGCCAATACTACCCCATTCATTGGACTGAAGTAGTTCTCCTCCATACATGCCTCTATCGTCACTTCCCAAAACTTGACTCTGTTGAACAGTGCCAGAAGATTCATTCTGGTTCACATCTTCAGTGGCACGGCCTTCCACATCATTCAAATTATCAAATAGCACAGGGTCAGAAATTTCACTCCCATCTGGCTCTGAATGTTGGGAAAATACTTCACTTGTTGATAACAGAGGGACAGGCTCTCCAGCCACACTTTCACTGTTACCTTCTCGCTGGTTTATATTCGCCTCTTCACCACCATTTCTACTATCAAAAATTTCAGAATCCACCGACTCCTGCCTGTCTCTCGTCTCAGTCTCAGGAATTTGTTCTGCTCCATCTTCTGGACCAAACGTAGGTTCCAATGAATTTCTATCTTCAGTAATGTTACTTCCTATATCAGTTATACAACCCAAAGAACCATTGTTGTCACCTTCCTCAATATTCGACTCGGTTTGTCTGCAAAATTCACTAATAACCTGTAGCGAATTATTTTCTTGGGTTTGTTCGCTTCCATTAAAATTAATGTCAGTGTTAGATGAGGTATCACAGGTACTGCTGCTTGCCTGACCACAAATAGAATGGTCCAATCTCGAGAAAAACCCTTCCCTTCATGAAAGAAATAATTTGCAATATATCATTGAGAAAAATGTATTAGGCTTAAAACTCAATACAATAGAACAGAAAATCCAACAATAAATTTGGGTAATCAATTAGAAACACAGTTTAATCAAGTTTAGACAACCTCAAAATATAACATCTTCATTTTATCACCTCTGAGATTTCTGTATATAGACTTCCTTCTACCAATAATAATAAATAATAGAACATAGTTCATCATTATAAGCAAGTTCATGATATTCCAAACAACCATTCCAGTAATACTAAGGCATGAATACAATATTTATTGTATACCATAGCCGCAAATCCCCCTAGATTTGTAATAATAAACGCATGTTCCATGATAACGTACGTAGCTTAAATAAAAAACTGCATATCCAATAACACAACGGCAGGACACAGTTACACTTAAAAACTACAAAACTTAAAATAAACTAAAAAATGTGCAGGCTCCTGATATTCCATTCCAAACCCCCACTCCTTCACAAATATATCATCAGGCTCAATATCCAACAGAAACATACAAACCCAATTTAATTACTACCTCCATTCCAAAACTATTGACACTTTTACTATTTACCCTCTTTTTTTCCTATAATTTTCTTCCCATTCTACCAAAAAGTAATCAACTCACTTCCACTCATTATAAAAGTGGACCCCATATGCACCAAAAACAAATTACATCCACTACAAGACAAAAGGCAAAATCGTCCTATTTCAACAAAAAATACCAAAAGTCTCACTCATTCTAGAACAACCATTTGCCCTAAAATCTTAAGAATATTAGAACGGAGGTAGTATTAGATTTCACATCCAAGTAAAAATGTCCCCAGTATGACAGCATTCTAAGAACAAGCTACCCTATTTTGTGACGAGCAAAAGAGAACTATAAAACTCAAATAAATATTATTGAAAAAAAAGGCAAGTCCATAATTGAAATAACAACATAAGTACATATAAGATTGCTAGGGCTACGCAACTAATTGAGAGGGTTGCAGGCTCACAATAGCAAAACCCAATCTCAATTATTGTTGAGATTCTTGGTATGTGAGTGCCTGGGAATGTGTGTGAGATAGGAGGCACAGAAAGAGAAAGGGAGAGGGGAAAATGGAGAATGATATGCCAATTTGCACATAAAGATATAAATACCTCAGGTCAGAAACCGTGTGTCTTTGCCTCAGTAAGCCTAATTCACTTGCAGCTGAAGATGTGGATCTCTCATCTTCAATAATTCTGTCATTTCGTAAGAACCGGCCTCTAAGCAGTGACTATGAAAAAAAATTAATAAAATCACATCAGAAATATATCTTAAGTAATAGAAAGACAGCACAACAGTAAATTATTTTGAAGCAGGAATCAGCAGCAAAATAACAGAAGACAGGTCAGCCCAACAATAAGCAGAATCAAAACCTTGAATATGTGAAAAAGCATTGTAGAAGAAACTAAATAAGTCAACAAGGACACAAGTATTCTAGAATCTAGAATATACCAGGTGAAAGAAAAACAAACACTCAGGAGAAAGTAACTCATATTTTCAAATATTATTGAATTCTTGCATCCAAGTGAAACCCCTCGAAAATTTTACACCTTCAAATTTTCTCACCACACAATTTCACCGGATTGAAGATAGAACTTCTTTTAAAAACATAAAAAAAGAAGCTAAACATGATTTGTTGTTCAAGATAGACAAGAATCATCAATATTAAGTCAAAACAAAATAATATATAGAAACTAACCTGAATGCGGTTCCGATGGGCAAACTGTGATACAGCTCGGTGCTCCGACAGACCTTGAAGCTCCCGTTGCCTCTCTATCTCAGACTTCTTAAGCATATCAAGCAGAGCCTGTCTGCCACATAATCGACGGATGCCCCTTCGAGTATGCATAGTTCGGCCTTCATTGCGGTTAACAACCGATCCATCTAGAACTTGTTCTATTTGACCTGCAACCTCAGAACCGTGCTCTTCTCTACGGTTAGCACAATTACCTCTAGGCCGGCTGTTCATTTGTACCCACTCCCTTATAACTCTTACCCTCTCCTGCTCAGTTTCACCGAGCCATTCTGCTCTAGAGCTATTGCTCCTCCTGGAAATACTAGATCCACGTTCCCTTGCACCACTGTTCATCCACTCCCGAAAAATTTGCCTTACCCTTTCCCTTTCAATTTCGCCCAGATCAGAAGAGTCTTCTTGTCCATTTTCTGATCCAATTGGACCTGGGGACCATTGTCCAAAGTCATTCTCACTCACACTGACATCCTCTGAAATGCTGCTATGCTCACTGCCATGTCCATCAGACATATCCGTCCTTGAATGATCAGAACCCAAACCATCACTAGTATGTTGGGGCAGTCTCCGGCCAATCCTCCCTCGAGCACGACCCACAACATGCTCATCCTCAAGCTCCCGCCACATTTGTAGGAGTGATGATGCCCGAGTGCCAGTGCTCTCATCAACTTGCCGCCTCACAGCTTCTGATTGAGGTTCCCTAAGGAATGAGGAATCAAGTGCAGAAACATTGTGTAGACCAGCAATAGCCATTTCTCCAATTTCTAAACTAACAACCAAAACCTCTTAGCCCATCTGCTTACGATATATGAAAAACATCTATTTACAATAAATAGATGCAGATAATTCACAAATCAGATCCCTGAATTAATTATTTTTTCAGATGAGATCCACAGCCTGGAAATTCCTCAACATCATCCTCATCACAAAGTTATTAATCTTCAACGAAGCCGAATCAGTAGAACCTGAACATCAAAGCAGTCAGCCTACTGTTCAATTCTTTACAATGTATCTGACATATGATAGAAACCGTATTTTGCTCCCTGCATCAATAACAATAAGGTCACCCTATCTAATCTAAGAATACTATTGACATAAAACATCAAATAAAAAATCAAGCAAATAAATGTAATTACACCCAATTTCAATACCTTAATAAAAACAAATCTCATAAGGTTAAATCCAAAACTACAACACAACACATGGGACGTTGATTTCCCCAATCCTCTGTTTGATTTCAAGCAACGGTAAGAAAAATAAAATTAACTGAATTCTGAGAAGATCACTGGGAAATCAGTTGCATTCTGAAAACTCAACTTATTCAATTCCTAGATCATCTGTACTCTGTTTGACTACTGATAAAATGCAGGAAAAGTTGAAAACAGAAATTTCGTAGTTCCTCACATTTTCCATAATTTGCAAATCTACAAAAAGCGACCTCCTCTTCAAGAAACTCATATTAAAACGCTGAATTCCAATAATACAAGACCTTATAATTCCCATTCTTTTACTGACCTTTCTGAAAAACCAAATAATGCGCAAACAAGAACAGTAAATCATTACTTAAACCACCATTACAAAAAATTTTCCAATACAAATTCTTTCAGAAAAATCACCAAATGAATCAAATCATAAGCATTGCAAAAAGGAATACCAAAACAACAAAAATTCCAATTTAAAAAAAAAAAAAAAAAAACAGAAACAAAACACCTACAACAACTACCAGTCTTATTCATATTAAACCACTCGAAACTTACCAGTGAAGCTCTCTGGATGATTTTGAAGTAAAGAAAACGAAACCCTAGCTAGAGAGAGATGCAAAGAAGAAAGGGAGAAATGTCAAGAGAGAGAAAGAAACAGAATTTTTGTGAGAGAGAGAGAGAGATAGAGAGAGGGAAGAGATTTTATTTTAGAACAATAAATTTGGAGGGTGGACACATCATCGTTACACAGTTCAAGCCCATAAATCTGCCGTAACATTAACGAATATGATTTGAGGACACGTGGCAGAGACCCGTTCTTTGTGGAAATTTCTCATGTATATCGAACGCAACGGGGCAGTATGTTATAAGCTGACAGAAGGAACAAAAACGACGTCGGTTTATAGCTCTCGCTTTTCACCTACCGTTCTATACGTCGCCGTTCGTAAGAGATCCGTGCAGCTTTGACTTCAGTTGCACAAGGGTAATAATGGAAGTAGATGGTGTGGGGCTGACGGCTAGGAGGTAACGGCGTTTGACGGTAAATTTAACCGTTGAGAGTGGGAAATAACGGCTATTTAAAAGCGAGAGATTTAAATTAGCAGGGACTAACGATGATGATTAGAGAGGGTGGTTCTTAGAAAGTGGAAGAAGGCCTTACTATTTTGTCTCTAATTAGGACAATTTGAGACTTGACTGACATATTGCAGGAGAATTTTCGTTCGTACTTTTGATTTTTTGTCATATTTTAAGGTACTTATCGATTTCATTAACCTATTTTCCAGACAGTTTAATTTCCATATATCACATTGGTAAAAAAAAATAATTTCCATATATCACTTCTATGTAATTAGTGGTAAAACCAGAATTAGGAAAATGGAGGCAACAAAATTTCTTTTCCCAAAATTTTGGATAGAAAATTGAAAAAAGTTACAAATTTTAACAGTAAAGTATGATTTTTTTTAAAAAAATTAAAAAATTTAGACCTAATTTAAAAAAAAAAAAAGGGGGGAGGTTGGCTTGACTAGCCACCTACATTCGCCACTGTATGTAATAATCCCTAAATTGCAATCAAATTTCTGATTAGGGTCTAATTAAAATATTATTGATAAAGCATTCTCAGGTGGCTTGGATTGTTACAACTTTGATTGAAAAAAATTTAAACATTAATGAATTCACCGAATTCTATAATTTGGTTGAAGAAAAGTTTAGCTAAAATTCCACTGAATTGAAAAGAGAGATCCCAGCTCTTAACTGCAATCAATACAATTTCGTCATGTTTTATTAATGCTGAAATTTAAACTGCCAACTTTATTCTAAAAATATCCTTTAAATTGACATATTTTATTTTTTAAACGAACAATAAAATGTAAAACTTCGTGAATTTTACGTTTTTTGAATGTTTAGCATAACAACTATTATTATATCCAGCCGCACTATGCATGCACGGTGAATATAGTCGATATCAAAAAGACAATTTTCACAATTGCATAGGACTCGATCAACGCATTCTTCAATTAATAAGCTCCTTCTCCAATAGTTGGGATCTTCTTCTTTTTCTCCTCCTCTTTTTTCTTCTTTCTCCTCCTCCTTTTCTAGCTACTTTAACCTCTTCTTCTTCTTCCTCCTCCCTTTTTTTTAAAAAACTTTCGTATGATTTTGTTTCAATTTTCATTTTTGTTTGGATTTTGAGTTTTGAAGAGATGTTTATCTTGTTGTTTATGGAGAAGAAAGCGATAGTGATGGGGCTAGGGTTTTTTGAGAAAGGAGATACGCATATGTACTAATACCTCTGGTATATGTACTAATGGTGCATATATCACTACTATATGTACCATATGTACTGGTATATGTACCATTGTACTGACATATGGCTCATACATACTGATATACTATTAGAGTTAGGCCTAACTCTAATATGGTATCAAAGCCATTAATGTTCAAACGGGCTAGATAGGCCAAGCCTCCATAAGACCGAAGCTGATGCTAGCCGGTCCGCCTAACGTGTTAAGTCGGCTTGTTATTAGCAAGTGTCAATCGGACCCCAGTTGCACTTAAGGGGGGATGTTGGGAATGTAAATCCCACATCGATAAGGAATGAGAGGCTTCAGTTAAATATAAGATTGGGCAAACCTCACCTGTCAACTCGGGTTTTCAGAACTCTAATAATGATTAAGGTTTACAGAAATTAATTAAGAATTATGGAGGGAAAAGGATTGAGAATTATAATGTTGTTTGTGTTAACGATGGGAATGTTAGCAAGGCAGTCCATAGCATTTTCAAGACAAAAAAGTTCCGAGAATTATATAAGAAATTGTATAATTGATTGTGCAATTGAAGTATATCCTTTAAATTGTCGTGCTAAGTGTCTCGCTAAATGTCATCCTTCTCGACTTCCTACTCCTCCTACTCCTCAACTTCCATATTCTTCCACTCAAAACCAACCTCAACATCAATTACCAATTCAGCCACCCACTACTATCACCAGCATTTTTCAGAAGCAATTTTGCACTCTTGGTTGTGGTACTCTCAAATGCCCTACTCTCATCACCAAAAATAACCAAAATCTTGTTCAAGTGGATGCATGTATGGATAAATGCACAATAGGATGCAACTATTATTGAAGTTCACTACAATTGGTTCAAGATTGTGTTCTAATACGTTGAATTCATGATTTTTATTGTATTTTTACACAAATAGTTTCACAATTGGATGTTGCTGAGAGCTTATAAAATATAAGCTTAGTAAATTTCGTTTATTGTCTATTACCATGTTTCTAAATTGTCAATATTTTTGATGATTTTTATGAATAAATGAGATATGGTCTTTCTTTCTTTTAAAAAAAAATGTTGGGAATGTAAATTCCAACATCCCCCCTCAAGTGCAACTGGGGCCCGGTTGACACTTGCTAACAATAAGCATACTTAACACGTTGGGTGGACTGGGTGACATCAGCTTCGGTCTTGTGAGGGGTTTGGCCTAAGATCTATTCCGTTTGAGCATTAATGGCTCTGATACCATATTAGAGTTAGGCCTAACTCTAATAGTATATCAATATATATGAGTCATATGTCATTACAATGGTATCTATACCAGTACATATGGTACATATTTCTTTAAAAAAAATGTTAGGAATGTAAATCCCAACATCCCCCCTCAAGTGCAATTGGGGCCCCGTTGACACTTACTAATAACAAGCCCACTTAACACGTTGGGCGGACGGGCTGGCATCAACTTCGGTCTTGTGAGGGGGTTTAGCCCAGGATCTGGCCCGTTTAAGCATTAATGGCTCTGATACCATATAAGAGTTAGGTCTAACTCTAATAGTATTTTAGTATATATGAGCCATATGTCAGTACAATTATACATATATTAGTATATATGTGTACTGACATACAATGGTACATATACCAGTACATATATGTACTGACATATAGCTCATACATACTGATATACTATTAGAGTTAAGCCTAACTTTAATATGGTATCGGAGCCATTAATGCTCAAACGGACTAGATCCTAGGCCAAATCCCCTCACAAGACTGAAACTGATGCTAACCGGTCCGCCCAACGTGTTAAGTGGGCTTGTTGTTAGCAAGTGTCAACCGGGCCCCAATTGCACTTGAGGGGGGATGTTGGGAATAGGGATGGGCAAAACCAGTTTGGTTCGGTTAACCAAACAAAAAATCAGTTTTCGATTCAAAACCGAATATAAAATTTATAAACCGAAAACCAAACTGAAATTTGATTTTAATTCGATTTCAATTCGAATTCGGTTTTAACTGAATTTTACATGTAAAATTTAAATCGATTAATCAAATTTATGAACCGAAAACTGAACTGAAAATTTAGTTAACCGATTATTCGGTTTGGTTTGGTTCAGTTTCGGTTTATGGTTTGGTTTTTCCCACCCCTAGTTGGGAATGTAAATCCCATATCGATAAGAAATGAGAGGCTTCAATTAAATATAAGATTGGACAAACTTCACCTGTCAACTTGGGTTTTTAAGATGAGTTAAGCCTAACTCTAATAGTGATTAAGGTTTACAGGAACTAATTAAGAATTATGAAGGGAAAAGGTTTGAGAATTATAATGTTGTTTGTGATAATGATGGGAATGTTAGCAAGGCAGTCCATAGCATTTTCAGGACAAGAAAATTTCAAGAATTGTATAAGAAATTGTATAATTGATTGTGCAATTAAAGTAAATACTTCAAATTGTCGTACTAAGTGTCTCGATAAATGCCATCCTCCTCGAATTCATGCTCCTCATACTCCTCAACTTCCATATTCTTCCACTCAAAACCAACCTCAACATCGATTACCAATTCAGCCACCCACTACTACCTACAGCATCTTTCAGAAGCAATTTTACACTCTTGGTTGTGCTACTCTCAAATGCCCTACTCTCTTCACCAAAGATAACCAAAATCTTGTTCAAGTGGATGCTTCCGTGGATAAATGCGTAATAGGATGCAACTATTATTGAAGTTTACTATAATTGATTCAAGATTGTGTTCTAATACATTGAGTTCGTGATGTGTTCTAATACATTGAATTCGTGATTTCAATGTATTTTTGCATAAAAAGTTTCACAATTGGATGCTGCTGAGAGCTTATAAAATATAAGCTTAGTAAATTTCGTTTACTGTCTACTACCATGTTTCCAAATTGTCAATATTTTTTATGATTTTTATGAATAAATGAGATATGGTATTTCTTTCTTTTAAAAAAAATGTTAGGAATGTAAATCCCAACATCCCCCCTCAAGTGCAACTGGGGCCCGATTGACACTTGCTAACAACAAGCCCACTTAACACGTTGGGCGGACCAGCTGGCATCAGCTTCGGTCTTATGAGGGGTTGGCCCAGGATCTAGCGCGTTTGAGCATTAATGGCTCTGATACTATATTAGATTTAGGCCTAACTCTAATAATATATCAGTATATATGAGCCATATGTCAGTACAATGGTACATATATCAGTACATATGGTACATATTTCTTTAAAAAAAAATGTTGGGAATGTAAATCCCAACATCCCCCCTCAAGTACAACTGGGGCCCGGTTGACACTTACTAACAACAAGCCCATTTAACAGGTTGGGCGGACAGGTTAGCATTAGCTTTAGTCTTGTGGGGGGTTTGGCCCAGGATCTAGCCCGTTTGAGCATTAATGACTTTGATACTATAATAGAGTTAGGCTTAACTCTAATAGTATATCAGTACATATGAACCATATATCAGTAGATATATGTGCTGGTATATATACTGATATACTATATGCACCA
This sequence comes from Croton laevigatus, assembly GCA_949640765.1. Lineage (NCBI taxonomy): Eukaryota > Viridiplantae > Streptophyta > Magnoliopsida > Malpighiales > Euphorbiaceae > Croton > Croton laevigatus. Next base: position 19,722 of record CATIWJ010070901.1, on the reverse strand, counting down.
TTGTACTGACATATGGCTCATATATATTGATATATTATTAAAATTAGGCTTAACTCTAATATGGTATCAGAGCCATTAATGCTTAAATGGGCTAGATCTTGGGCCAAACCTCTCACAAGACCGAAGCTGATGCCAGCCGGTCTGCCCAACGTGTTAAGTGGGCTTCTTGTTAGCGAGTGTCAACCGGGCCCCAATTGCACTTGAGGGAGGATGTTAGGAATGTAAATCCCACATCGATAAGGTATGAGAAGCTTCAGTTAAATATAATATTAGACAAACGTACATGTCAACTCGGATTTTCAAGATGAGTTAGGCCTAACTCTAATAGTAATTAAGGTTTACAGAAACTAATTAAGAATTATTGAGGAAAAATGATTGAGAATTATAATGTTGTTTATGGTAATAATAGGAATGTTAGCAAGGCAGTCCATAGCATTTTCAGGATAAGAAAGTTCTGAGAATTGTATAAGAAATTGTATAATTGATTGTGCAATTAAAGTAGATCCTTCAAATTGTCGTGCTAAGTGTCTCGCTAAATGCCATCCTCCTCGACTTCCTGCTCCTCCTACTCCTCAACTTCCATATTCTTCCTCTCAAAACCAACCTCAACATCGATTACCAATTTAGCCACCCATTACTACCTCCAGCATTTTTCAGAAGCAATTTTGCACTCTTGGTTGTACTACTCTCAAATGCCCTATTCTCATCACCTAAGATAACCAAAATCTTGTTCAAGTGGATTAGCATGGCTTATTCCTAAATTTAAGCTCTATATCCAATGCTTTTGCTTACTACATTATGCTTTGTATAGATTTTAAATGATTTTAGTTTGATATTGTGCATGCTTATATTGCCAACATAAAGTGCAAGATATATCACTTTTATCTGCTGTCTTATGCTTTACACACATTTTAAATGATTTTAGTATGACTTAGTGCATGTGTTATTTTCGCATATTATTAAAATGATGTTAAAGTTTGAACGGACCAAATTAGTGTTTATTGCTGTCAATTGTTTATGTTGAGAATTTATTGTTATCTCAAATTTATTGCTGTCAAATTTCTTGCCATTTGATAAATATTTATGATGAAGGTTGCAATGCAACTTGCAATTTATATTCTGAAATTTGAAATTTCAGATAGAATAATGAAAGCAGGTTATTCAGGTTCGGGCCAACCTAAAATTAGCAGGTTAAATGAGTTCATGTTGACCCATTTATGCACAAAAAAAACCCTAAATAGATTAGGTCGACCCTAACCCAAAGCGGATCAGGTTAGGGTTGCTCCCCTAACCCTTTTATTTAAACAGATTAGGTTTGAGTTGGCAGGTTAGGATTAGAGATAGCCAACCCGAATCTGCTTGACCCGAACACGAATTTGCTTGACCCAACCCGATCTATTTGACACCCATATATTTGATTACAAATGGAAAGGGAAGAAGCATGAAGGGTGAGTGAGCTGAAAGTATAATAATATAGTACATTAGTATTGATAAGAGTAGACATATATTTCTGGAAAATAAATGCTCCTTTTTCTTATATTTCTTGTTTGCATAGGAGAAAGAAATTAATTTATGTCTTGGTAGAATACTCTCTATTTAAGAACCTATAAATTTATGTCTTACATATCTACTGTCTTTTTTACCAAATATTATATGTATAAGCATATGTACCAGATGTACTGGTATATATACTCACATATACAGTATATATGGTACATATGTCAGTATATATGCCAGTACATATAAATTATATATACTGGTTTCGCAACATCAAACAATATTAATCACAAGTCGGCTTTATTTTCATATGTACTAGTACATAAATGCACTAATCATATCACAAACTCATTACAAATTAATTGTTACTCAAATCAAAATCATAAATTAACTAATTATAATCATAAAACTAATCCATTAATCAGAAATCTTAATCACAATCATATTTTAGAAATCGCACAATTTAAAGATTTTATAAAACAATGGTGCTAACTTTTTAGTACCAAAGATTTTGTAACAAAATATGGTGACAAAAATATATTTTTGACACAATAAAAAATATAATGTGACTTATTATAATTTTGTCACAATATATCAATTTATCATGATAAAAGAAAATTTATCAAAATTAATTTTGTCACAAAAATGAATTTTTCTTGTAGTGATTATTTAAAACACCCTTTTTTTTCTAGATGCTAGTCCTTGTATATAGGACATTTATACAAAATATTTATTCTTCACTCTCATTCAAAACTTTTCTTTCAAAGCATAAAAAAGAAAAAAATCAAATGGATAGGGATGATGAAGACGATCGAGAGATGAAGAGGAAGAATGTTGCCGGTGAAGGATCTAAAGCACAAAAAAATATTCAATGTAACTTGTGCCTAAAACCTTTCTCCACCTGGGATGCTGCTCAAGCATGCCAAACAGCTCAAAATAAGCAATTATTTGACTACAAAGGAAAAGGAAAAAAGCATGGAAGGTGAGTGAGATGAAAATATGATAATATAGTACATTAGTATTGACAACAATAAACATATATTTCTGAAAATAGAGGTTTTTTTTTCTTATATTTCATGCTTGCATAGGAGACATAATTTAAATTATGTCTTGGTAGAATGCTTTCTATTTAAGAACCTATAAAATTATGTTTTGCATATTTACTGTCTTTTTTACCATATATTGTTGAGAAAAGCAAGGCTACGAAACACAGAAAAACAGACAAGCAAACAAAGAAAAAGAACACAAAGATTTATGAGGTTCGGTAATGTGCCTACGTCCTCGGGAGCCGAGCGGCTAGGTTTTCTTATTAGAGAGATTAATAAATCTAGTTACAAATACAATATATATATAGTAACACTGTCGGGTACAGTTATACTCTAGCATCTGTCCCTTATGTTATATATGAACCATATCTAACAAATATCCACCTTGGCGAATATCATGCCCCTTAGGAGAAGTCACACTATGGAGTTTTACACAAACCAAAATGGGTTGGGTGAACTTGCTTGTCTAATGACTGCAAACGTTTAACAAGTCCAAGCAATGCATGAACTTGTTGGTAGTAACTGGCTTGGTCAACATATCAGCTGCATTTTAATTAGTATAAACCTTCTGCAACAGTATCTCACCTGATGCAACCAAGTCTCTGATCTTGTGAAACCTCACATTAATATGCTTTGTTCTAGCATGGTACACCTGGTTCTTCGCCAAATGAATGGCACTCTGACTATCGCAATGCAACTAAACTCCACCTTGTTCAACGTTAAATTCCTTCTATAATCTAGTAAGCCATAAAGCTTCTTTAGCAGTTTCAGCTACTACAATGTACTATGCTACAATGTTACTATATATATATATATATTGTATGTGTAACCGGATTTATTATTCTCTCTAATAAGAAAACCTAGCTGTTCTGCTCCCGAGGACGTAGGCACATTGTCGAACCTCATAAATCTTTATGTTCTCTTTCTTTGTTTGCTTGTCTGTTTTTTTGTGTTTCATGGCCTTGCTTTTCTCAACAATTGGTATCAGAGCTCAGGTTCGGAAATGGAGCGGGTGGTGGACTGCGTTGTGTGTGGGAAGCCCCTCTGTGTAACCTTGCGATTGAAGATCTGTGTTCAGTGACTTGTGTCGAAAGTCTTCCTGATGTAGCGATGGTCAGGTGGTGTGTCCCGTTAGATGATAAACGGCGGCACAAAAACGAATGGAACTGATTATCGTTGGAGGGTCATAAGCAACTGTGGACCATGAGCAGCTGTGGGCCATGTGCAGCTGTATAGTCCTTGGTTTGAGGGAAGGATTGTTGGGATATCAACCCAAGTCCCACATTGGAAAAATAAGGAAGAACCACCTTGAATATAAGTGTCCACCAACTCCATTAGCATGAGGCCTTTTGGGAGAGCCCAAAAATAAATTCGTGCGGGCTTAGCCTAAAACAGACAATATCATACTAATGTGGAGTTTTCGGTGGTGTTACATTTGTCAGTACATATGCCAGTACATATAAATTATATAAACTGGTTTCACAACATCAAATAATACTAATCAATAAGTCAGCTTTATTTTCATATATACCAGTATATAACTGCACTAATCATACCACAAACTCAATAGAAACTAATTGTTACTCAAATCAGAATCATAAATTAACTAACTAGAATCATAAAACTAATCCACTAATCAGAAATCTTAATTGCAATCATATTTTAGAAATACTACAATTTAAAGATTTTATAAAATAATGGCTCTAACATTTTGGTAACAAAGATTTTGTAACAAAATATGGTGACAAAAATATATTTTTGTCGCAATAAAAAATATAATGTAACTTATTATAATTTTGTCACAATAGAACATATCAATTTATTGAGATAAAAGAAAATTTTGTCAAAATTATTTTTGTCACAAAAATAAAGTTTTCTTGTAATGATTATTCAAAACACTCTTTTTTTTTCCCGGATGCTTGTCCTTATGTATATAACATTTATTCAAAACATTTTTTTTTTCACTTTCAAAACTTTTCTTTCAAAGCATAAAAAAGTAAAAATCAAATGGATGGGGATGGTGAGGATGGTCGAGATGAAGAAGAAGAGTGTTGCTGGTAAAAAATCTGAAGTACAAAAAAAAAATTCAATGTTAATGGTGCCTGAAAACTTTCTCCACCTGGGATGCTGCTCAAGCATGTCAAGCAGCTCATAACAAGCAGTTATTTGACTACAAAGGGAAAGGGAAGAAGCGTGAAGGGTGAGTGAGACAAAAATATGATAATATAGTACATTAATATTGACAACAATAGACATATATTTCTGAAAAATAGAGGTTCTTTTTTTTTTCCTGCTTGCATAGGAGAAAGAAATTAAATTATGGTTTGGTAGAATGCTCTCTATTTAAGAACCTATAAATTTATGTCTTGCATATTTACTGTCTTTTTTACCAAATATTATATGTATTAGTACATGTGGCAGATGTACTGGTATATATACTAGCATATGCAAGTACATATAAATTATATATACCGGTTTCACAACATCAAAAAATACTAATTAATAAGTCTGCTTTATTTTCGTATATACTAGTACATAAATGCACTAATCATATCACAAACTCATTGGAAATTAACTGTTACTCAAATTAGAATCATAAAACTAATCCACTAACTAGAAATCTTAATCGCAATTAGATTTTAGAAATCTTACAATTTAAAGATTTTATAAAATAATGGCGCTAACTTTTGGGTACCAAAGATTTTGTAACAAAATATGGTAACAAAAATATATTTTGGACACAATAAAAAAATTATAATGTGACTTATTATAATTTTGTTACAATATATCAATTTATTGTGATAAAAGAAAATTTTGTAAAAATTATTTTTTTATAAAAATGAAGTTTTCTTATAGTGATCGCTCAAAACACCTTTTTTTTTTTTTTTTTTGGTCTGGATGCTTGTCCTTATATATAATATTTATACAAAACATTTCTTCTCCACTCTTATTCAAAACTTTTCTTTCAAAGCATAAAAAAGAGAAAATCAAATGGATGGGGATGGTGAGGACGGTCAAGAGATAAAGAAAAAGAGTGTTGCTGGTGAAAGATCTGAAGTACAAAAAAATATTCAATATAACTAGTGCCTGAAACCTTTCTCCACCTTGGATGCTACTCGAGCATGTCAAACCGGTCACAACAAGCAGTTATTTGACTACAAAGAAGAAGGGAAGAAGCATGGGTGGTGAATTATCTGTTATTTACTGCATTTTCTAAATATATTGATATTTACTTAAATCTAATATTCGAAATATTCTATTTGCTACTTTACCCTTTTTCTTTTTTTCTTTTTTCCAATACTTTACCCTTTTTCATATTTATTATGTTTTAGCATTATTTATCCACTATTCCCAATTAGCCAATAGTTGGATAGCAGGTTGCTTCCAAGCTTAAATTCTATTTTTTGCAATTTTCTTTATTAAGTCAATTTTTACTCTACTACTTTTGAATTAAATTGATTTTTTCTCAAATTAAATTTGAAAAAACTTACTTTATGTCCCTCTAGTTTTTGGCCAAATAAAATTGAACTTTCTTAAAATTGGAAATGGGAGAGAGTTGAATCCATCTATCAGTAAGGATACATTTAACATTTAACTATGTATAGCATGCAGATTAAATTTAATTTTCTTTTTCTTTTTCTTGAATGAAATTAAGAGTATATTTGGAAAAATTAACTATTTAAGTCGTATTTAACTATTAACTATTTGTAAATTTTTAAACAAAAAATTAACTATTTTTAGTAAACGTGTATAAAATGCTAAAAGTTAAAAAGTATAGAGTTAATTTTTTATGAAAATAGTACTTAGACAATTTAAAACTATCTAAAAAATTAATTTACCAAATATTTAAAAAAAAAAATCTTAAAAAACTGTTGGCAAACAAAATCTAGGACAATAACTGTATTTTTGTTAAAAGTAAATGATTTTAGATCCAAAATTAAAATTTTTTGTGATGGGTTTATTCTTAAACATTTAATTGAGATGTAATATATATATATTTTTAATATAAATGTTAACTTAAAAAAAAGAATAAAGCTTTTCCTCTCGCCTCTCGAATTCGAGAGGCGAGAGATGTATCCTTGCTCTAAAAAAAAACAACTTTTCATGTATATTTGTTGGATTTGGTCAAATAAAAAAAAACATAACAAAAAATAGAAAATACGAAATTTTCAACCAAAGGATAAAAATATGAATTATAGATATATACTCCTTTATTTGAGTACTGATTTAAAGCTTACATTAGAAATCTCGTTGAAAAAGTTAAATAGCAGCCATAAGTTACCATCGAATGAAGTCCGATGAAAATCTTTCGAATTCTATAATATAATTTGTATCTCATTTTTATATTTATTCTCGACGTAATGTAATATCATAGTTTTTAAACAAAATTCCACTAAATTATTTGATAAAATACATATTGAGAGGTATATATATATATCATAATCAATCAATTTTTGGGTATTAATAACAACAAAGAAATTTCATCATAACAAGTATACATGCAGGACCTTTGGGGCCAAAACTTTGAGTCTTCTTAATACTACAGCAAAGCAACCCACCAACAATTGGTTTTTAGAGATTGCAACTCATAACTACCTCTGCCACTGTTGGATTTATTTATTTTTACTTTTGAGTTAGTCAATTTAACTTTACCTTTTTTTGACAATAATTTAACTTTACTTTAACCATAAACTAAGGAACACATTTCCCCCAAATGTAAATATTGGTTATGCTTTCCTCTTCCACCATCAAATGATGCATTTCTAAGGAAATTATTGAAAACCATTCCTCAAATTTAGTAACTAAACTATTTAATTAAGCAATAATTGGTTTAACGTTTTTATTATTATTATTATTATTTTTTTTTTTTTTTTTTGAGAAGTGGTTTAATGTAATCATTTGACTTGGCCGTAACAGAGTAATAAAAAAATGCATTTTAGCATTATATTATATTATATTATGCTTATATATTCTTTCAAAAAGTATTATATTTAGATACATGGGAAATTGGCTTACATAAATAAAATTATAGATTGTTTATATTTAGACCTAAGATTAATTTTAAGAGGTCGCAGTTTGCAGATTTGACGCTGTTTAAAAAATATCACATAAAATAAATAGAACCGTTAAGCTTAACAGTCTCAATTTGAATTTGCTACCCAACTATGAAGGATGGATTTCGCTGCTTTTTCTTTCGATGAAATATGACTTGATGCCCGCTTAGAATTCATAAGCTTATGCTACTAAGTTTAAAAATAAATTAATAGCAATATAGCAAACTTTTAATGATTGCATTTAAAATTGTTTTTCAGGGATTACAGTTTAAGTGGAGTGTTTATTATAAAGAGGGTAAGTACTTTTCGGTGATTGCAATGATCATATTAATTATATTGAGGTGGATTGATCACGATAACGCAATATACAAATATAATAGAGAAAATTCATAATATATGGTTTCTTAAGTTCTTAATCTTTGTTATGAATTAATAAATTTGTACTTTATGAATTTATTCATATTTTTTTGGCAGCAAGAAATGAAAGTGAGAGAACAAGAAGTTTGATTATTAGAATTACGTGTCAAGAATCAAACCTAAAAGTTATATTTTGGAAGTGAGACCCAACAAAACAATAATTTATTTATCTAAACCCAATTATTTATTGGGTTTAGAAAGTTTAAGAAACTTCTGATTTTCTGAAGAATCATTACATGGAAAGAACTACAATAACTGCTGTAAGGGAGGGAGCGTCAATCAAATGTATCTTTTCTTTTCTACTCAGCCTTTTGGCAAGAAATCAACCTACTTCAAAATGGAAATTCTTATCCTTGTTTGTAAGAGGTCCCAATCTCACCTTTTAAAGAAGAAAGAGCGGTCCAAAATTAAATTCCAAGTAACAATAATAAATTACCTTTTATTTCCAAAACACTTTTCTACATAAGAGTGTCATGCACTTATATTATTAGAATCATAAAGAAAAAAAATAATAGGGCATATACAAGGGAGCTGTGTGGTGTAGTGGAAGAATAAGCAGCGTGAAGACCAACCAACACAGGTTTGAAACCCTACACATGCACAAGTTAAAATGGGCTCACTTGATGTGTGTAATGCTGATGAGTTATCTTATTGGCTTACCTCCTAGCAAAAACAAAAATAGCATTGATGAATTCTTGGAACATAGTCTTACAATCTTCAACAATCAAACTAAAATAAGACATATCCAAATTATCTTGTTTCAAAACTAAGTGACAAATGCAAGATCGAAGAGTGGAGGGCTGTGCCTTATAATTATTGGGGTTGCAACCCCTCCCATTGTTGCTGTATTCCGTCAAACTTGAACTAAAACAAGACAATCGGACTCAAATATTATTCTTTTCTTGCTTGAATATTCTTCGTCAACTAAGTACTTCTATAAAGCATAAGCCTCCTCCACAAATAAAAAAAAAAAAAAATTTAAATTTCAATTGGATAATCCATGTAGGCAATTTATTTCCCTTTTATTTATACTCTTAGTTTATTTATTTTCAGCATGGGATTTCTAACAAAATCGTACTAAAATAATAAAACTTTCACCCTTTCCTTCAAAAAAAAAAAAAAAAAGCCAAAATCACATATATAGTTCATATTAATATCTGCAAAGTTATAAATTTTTGAAGATTTCTTTTACCATTTTTTCTTTGCACGAGTATTCAAATAAATCAACTATTAGTTATTTCAATAAAAATAAAATATTATTTTTAGAAAAAAAAAATTAAATTATTATTATAATAAGGTTAAATGTTTAATTTCTACTCAATTTTCCTATTAAAAATTTTTTCCAACCTGTACCTGAATTTGGACAATTTTATCAATTTACTAATAAATTTGTTCGAAACTCTTCTTCGAAAAATTGTTCGAAAATTGTATGCGTTAACTAAAATAAATTTGAAATTATAATTTTTGTTTAGTAATTAGGTATTGAAAAATTTTAAATTATTATTATTCATTTGATTTACAGTCTTAAAATTAGAATTAAGTAGTGTTATTTAAACTAAAACTAAGAATATTTTAACATTTATTGTATACTAAGAAGAAAAATAGATGCATAAGTATATTAAAGGATTTAATATAATATAGTTGTGTTTTTGCATTTTGGTTGTTGGTTAGTAATATATATAGATGCAATGGGTCCAAATTAAATATATTTAGGTTAGATCCTTACTTCCATATGCTATCTAATTGATCTGGCAACGAACCACTCCTTTCCAACACCCACATGCTTTTGCACAACACCTTTCTTTTTTTTTTTATTTAGAATTCATTCATTGACAAGAAATTCTTGATTTTTATTTTTCAGAAATTAATTCTTAATCTCATATATAAATTTTGTTAAAAAATTAAATATCTTCAACTTGTCATTAAGCAAATGCCATTTAGAAAATACTATTTTAATGGAAGCTGGAATTTTCTCATTTAATTTTACAATTATAAAAAATAAAATTATGATCTAGCCTTAATTAAAATTAAAATTACAATTTTAATCACAAAAAAAATCTTTCATTATATGTATAACTTTTTTAGAAGTGCACAAATATCTATCTCACCTACATGCTACCACCCACATGTAACAAAACAAGAAAATATCTTAAGGAAAAATAACCAATTATTTCTCTTTATAATAATGTGAATACTTCAAAATTAATATTGGTTTGGAGCAATTGAAAGTAAATGTGCAATCAATAAATTTGCAAATTAGTACTCCTTCCATTTAAATAGGTTAATTTATTCTAAATATACCTACCTACCTTCTAAAACTATAAATGTGACATGTAAAGTTTGATTATAGTTAAATTTGAAATAAATTTTAGTATTTATAAAAAAAAAAAATTATGTCTGTTTATATAAATAAAATTAAAATTGAGGGTTTGTCTATATTATTTATATAGGCATAACCAATTTTTCATAAAAATTACAAAAGTTACTTAAACTACCTTATGTTGTCAATTTATTCATACTCCCATAATTTAAAAAAAAAAAAAAAATTAAAGAGTAATCTTATTTGTTGTTATAAGCTATTGAGATTTCGATTTGATAAATAATCAAATAAACTTGGGTTGAAAAAAAAAAACATAAAAGCAAGTTTGAACTTAATAATATTCTACTTGGCTCATTAATAGCCCTACAATGGTACTATTTGTCAAAATAGTAGACAAAATAACACTTATAATACTACAATGTACTTCATATCAGATATAGAAAAGTAAAAGGACAAATAAAAAGAACAAGAAAGCATTACAAGTCCCTTAAAATTGACAATAATTGAAGGGTTGATGGGCCTTAATTAAAAGATAATACTCAAATGTGTCCTTTAACATAGGGACATTGACAATTTGACATATAGACAACAAGGCTAGCTTAGGATAGAGATCAAAGGGGGAAAAATGTTTGTTTGAGGTTGGTTGCCTGCCTTTCATTTCATGTCCTAAGCTTAATTCAAATGAATATTTCCTTCCACATTCACATCAATTTTTTTAGGGTTAGTGGTTACCTTATCTCATTTAAACAACCCGTGCTTAAAATGAGTATACAAGGGGTCTACAATAGTGTACCCTTAAAATTGTGGGCTTTTGAGGGTACACACAAGTGCTCATGTTCTTTATAGAAAAAGGGTTAATTGGTCCCCTATTCGCTTTGGACCCCAAAACAAATGCATAAGTTTGCTTTGTTATATATTATAACTAACTTATGGCTAAAGAAAACATGTTTGCATGCCTTTTTAGAGGCAAAATAAACATAGATTAAGTTTAGGTTTTCTCAAAAGGGAGCATATCTTGTCATCAACCGTTGATATTTTTAATATCCGCTTACCGTTTATCTTCCTCATTTCTCTCTTCTTGCCTACTTGACATGGGGATTCCAATACATTATTGCCTTTGCTTACGCCAACCAAAGAGAAGGTCTTTTTTGTCAATTTTTTTTACGCACAATGTGTCCAAACTCATATCTATTTTACGGTCTATGTTAATTCCATTAATTATTGTGCGTGTTTGAGGAACATGCGTTGGACCAAAGAGTATTTTTATTTGTACCCATGTAGATTTTAAGAGCAAATTGTTCTTCAACTAAGCTACAATTGAGAGATTTTTTAGGATTACCATTGATCTTAAATTTTAAATACTACAGTAATTTGTAAAAAGTACTAACATATACTACTTCAAAATATAATTAGTACTAAAACCCCCAAATTTAAAAACCTAGGTATACGTGTATTTATAGAGAACTTAATAAAACAAATTCTTCTTTTGAAGCAAATTTGATTTCATCTCATTGGTTTAATTAGGTGCGATTACACATCAAATTCTAATGATACCAAATTAAATTTTTTTTTTACAAGTAACTGATGCCTTATATACCAAAAAAATTCTAATGCTACAGCTGGAATAATTGTTTGAGTTTGGCGTAGAAGTTATCCCTTCAGCTTTGGATTGTTACCTTTTTATCTCTATCATCAGTCAAGTCAATATCGTCTTACCTTTTTTCCATTTGAATCGATTTTTCTGGTTTCCAATATGTACTTGTGACTAGAACAAACAACATCTCCATGCTATGCTTTCTTCTTGTCTGGTTGGTTTCTAATATTTTTTTTTTCGTTTTTGTTTTCATTCTGCCTGTATTTGAAATTTTTCATGTTTTTTCACTTAATTTTCATGATTAGGTTGAATGATGGAGTTTTCTTGTTATTGTTCGGATTTTAGTTTCATCACATCAGCTAAGTATTTCCTAGATTTATAATTATTTCCTAGATTTATAAGTAAAAAAGAAAAATAAAAATTTGATTTGATGTTTATTTATTTTTTTTTTTATAATAATAATAATCCAATAATCTAGAACTTTTAAAAAAAAATACAGTATATATATTATAGCTTAATTTGTGAAATTCCACTTTGAATGTTAATTGACATTCAATATAATATATAAGTTATACCATCTAACTACTTAGTCAATTTGAGTTAACCATTTTAGACCAGTGAATTTGGGTCTAAATAGTTGACGAAAGCAGTTAGGTGCCTCATTTTAAAGTCTTGTGTGGTCAAACTCTGATTTCACTATGCGTCAGTCGTGACACAATTTGCAACTGTTACTATTCTAAATATTGTCCCTAATGAATATTTATTGAAGTATTGTATTCACATTACCATGGACTGAAATGTTACAATTTGATACCTAAAGTATACCTATACTATCCTATTTATACTAGGAGGTAGGAACATATTCTAACCTTATACCTCAAATACACAGTAGTAAACCCATTGAAATAGGCATTAACTTTAACAATCCTTTCTGAATTTTTTCTCTTACAACATGGCAATCAATTTCTAAATGCTTTGTTCTTTCATGATAAACAGGATTATGAGCAATATGTTGAGCAGATTTATTATCACAATATAGCAAAGTAGGCAAAGGAGGAGTGATGGTTAGATCAGCTAGAAGATAAACTAACCATTGAAGTTCACAAGTTGTAGTAGCCATAGCTCTATATTCTGTCTCAGAGGAGCTTCTTGAGACTGTATTTTGCTTCTTGGTTTTCCATGAAATCAAAGAAGAACCAAGAAATACACAAAAACCAGTAAGTGATCTCCTTGTTGTAGGACATGTGGCCCAATCAGAATCTGAAAAGGCTTGAAGAGAGAAAATATTATCTGCTGCATAGAAAAGGCCTTGACCAACAGTACCTTTTATGTATCTCAAGAACCTATGTGCTGCAGTCATTAGTTGAGGTGTTGGACTGTCTAAGTACTGAGCAAGTTGTTGAATAGAATATGATAAATCAGGCCTGGTGTTGGTAAGATATAACAATTTTCCCACAAGCTGTCTATATTCAGTTTTGTTTTCCAAAATCACAGAATCAGAATCTGGAATAGGTAGCTTAGCTGTGATTGGAGTAGCAACAGGTTTGCAGTATTGGAAATTATACTCCTTTAAAAGGTCTAGAGCATATTTCCTTTGACAAATATTGATGCCTTTAACAGTTCTAGCTATTTCAAAACCAAGGAAGTACTTTAGTGGACCCAAATCCTTAATTTTAAACTTATCATGAAGGAAAGATTTGACTGAATTAATGGCATTCAAATCACTACTAGCAAGCACCACATCATCGACATAGACAAGTAAAGCAATGAAAGAATTACCATCTTGCTTAATGAAGAGAGAACAATCAGTATAAGCTTGAATGAAGCCTTGAGAGAGAAGTGACTGTGTTAACTTTGCATTCCATTGTCGACTAGCCTGTTTAAGTCCATAAAGAGACTTATTCAGTTTGCACACCATTGAACCACTAGATGAAGAATCAGAAGATATATCTAGGCCTTGCGGAAGAGTCATGTAAACCTCTTTATCTAAATCTCCATGTAAAAAAGCGTTGTTGATCTCCAATTGATGTAAATGCCATTGTTTGATTGCTGCAACTGCCAAAAGAGTTCTGATGGTTGTAATTTTAGCAACAGGACTAAAGGTATCCATATAATCCACTCCTTCTTGTTGAGTGTAGCCCTTGGCAACAAGTCTTGCCTTGTATCTTTCTAAGATACCATCACTATTATACTTCACTTTATAAACCCATTTACAGCCAATGGGTATTTTTCCAGGAGGCAGAGGCACAACAGTCCAAGTATTAGTCTTATCAAGTGCTACTAACTCAGCCTGCATTGCTTCCTTCCATTGAGGATACTTAGATGCTTGATGATATGTTTTTGGTTCAGGAATGGAATCAATAGCAGAGATGTATGAATGATAAGAAGAAGAAAGATTATGTAAAGAATATGATGCTGCCAAAGAATGAGGAGAAGAAAATGATTTTGACGTTTGATAGCACTGAAAATCAGTAAGTTTAGAAGGAGGTTTTCTGTTTCTATTTGATTTCCTTAGTGATGCGGCTGGACTGACAGGTTGGGAAGGTGATGTGGAAGTTGACTGAACAGGTTGTGAGGGTGACGTAGAAGCGGACTGAACAGGTTGTGAGGGTGAGGTAGAAGTGGACTGAGCAGGTTGTAAAGCAGGAAAAATAGGCTCTAAAGAAGCTGATGTTTACGAAGAAGAGAGAGAAAATTCTTTTTCAAAGAAAATAACATGCCTTGATATTAAAAAATTATTGGTTTGTAGGTTATATAACAAATAACCCTTTGTACCTTGCTTGAATCCTAAAAATATACATTTATGAGCTCTATGATGAAATTTGGTTCTATTTTGATGTAAGGTAGATACAAAATATAGACAACCAAACACCCTTAAATGTTTGAAAGTGGAAGGAGAATTATAAAGTTTTTGGTAAGGTGTAGAATTGGCTAAAACTGGAGTAAGCATTCTGTTTATTAGATAAACATCATGAGAAATACACTCTTCCCAAAAACCAAGAGGAATATGGCTTTGAAACTTAAGAGCTCTAGCAACATTGAGTATGTATTGATGTTTTCTTTCAACTATATTGTTTTGTTCAGGGGTTTCAACACATGAGGTTTGATGAACAATACCATGAGTTTGGAAAAAAGTATGGAACTGAAATTCTTTGCCATTATCAGATCTAATTGTTTTAATGGTAGTATTGAATTGATTTTGGACATAGGCATAGAAAATAGGTATAATAGTTCTCACTTCAGATTTGAAAGAAAGAAAATAAACCCAAGCAAATCTACTATAATCATCCACAATGGTAAGAAAGTACTTATGACTATGGATATTTGTGGTTGTTGGACCCCAAATATCCATATGCACAAGATCAAAAATTGCATTAGATGTAGAAGAACTCAAAGAAAATGAAAGTTTTCTTTGTTTAGCAAAATAACATATGTCACAGGCCGTACAATCAGATTCAACATGTATACAAGGATCAATGGCTTGCAACTGTTTTATTCTACTAAAAGAGGGATGACCTAACCTAAGATGCCACAAAGAAATGGAAGAAACAATATTTATTTTTACACTTGAAGCAATGGAATTAACATTGGAAAAAGAGGCATGTAAACTGGAAAAGTGATACAACCTGTCACATTTCTTAGCTAATCCAATCGTCTTCTAAGTAAGGGCATCCTGAAGAACACAAGTGAATGAATGAAAAATCAAGGTATAATTAGGATTTTCAGTTAATTGGCTGACAGAGATGAGATTGAATTGAAAAGCTGGAACAAACAGGACATTATGTAAGGTTAAGTGACTATTTAATTCAACAACACCTATATGAGTAACAGGAACCAGAACACCATTAGGAAGTTTGACAAAATGATTAAGAATAGGTTTATAGGTTTAAAATATGCTAATGAACATGAAACATGATCAGTCGCACCAGTATCCACAATCCAAGAACAAGAAATATGCTTTTGAGAAGTAGAACAAGAAAGAGAAATACCTGCAATGTCAGCTGTAGTAAGATCAGTAATATGACCACCATGAACACTAGCAATAGTTGATGACTGAGATGCAGCTTCAGGAATTAAGGATATGAGTTGATTATATTGATTCCTTGTAAGAGACACATTGTCATTGAGTTGAGCAGGTGAAACTGTAGAGCTAGAACTGGCTTGCATATATTGAGGCTCATATGATATAATAGAAGAAGAATGATCAAAAGAATTAGGCTGACTATCAAGATGCTCAGTATAACTAGTAGCACTAGAATGGCCAGAAGGATTAGAGAAATCAGTGTGAGAAGCTTGATTAATGACTGATTGTTGCTATCCATTAGATCTTGGACGAAAAATATAACTAGGAGGATAACCAATCTTTCTATAACATTTGTCTTCAGTATGACCAAACAAATTACAATAAGTACAAAGAGGTCTATTTCCAGAGTTGCCATAAGGACGAAAAGCAGGCTGTGAAGATGTTGAAGATTGAGGACCAAAACCTCTAGATCTAAACTGAAACTGGCTCCGTGGCCTAAAAATTCTTTGAGATGCATTAACAGAAGCATTGAACATAGCATTTGATTGATTACCAGTAGGTAAACTAGACTCCAAATTAGGAAATGAAACAGGAATAGGTATAGATTCACTAATCAATTGACGCTCATGTTGAATTACAAGAGCAAAAACTCTGTTAATAGCAGGCAAGGGTTCAATTAACATAATCTGTGACCTAACCGTCTAGAAATTATCATTAAGCCCTCTCAAGAAATGAAGAACATAGTCAGAATTCTGATAATGACGAACCACATTTAGAGCATTACAAATGCAATCAGCACCACATACACAATTCGGAATAGGTCTCAGATTAACAAACTCATCCTAAAGAACCTTCAAATGTGTGAAATAATCCGAAATAGAGAGATTACCTTGCCTGAGATTATAAATCTCATCTTGAAGATCTGAAACCCGAACAGAATCAGCATGAGAGAATCGCTCTTTTAAATCTTTCCACACATCAGATGCAAGATCCATCCAGATGACACTAGAAGTTATCATCGAAGAAATAGAATTCATCAGCCATGATAAAACCATCGTATTACACCGGATCCAAGAAGTATGCAAAGGATCAGTAGTCGCTGGCTTAGGAAGAGAACCGTTGACGAACTGAAGCTTGTTTTTGGACATTAACACCATTTTCATGGCTCGAGACCAAGAATGGTAATTGGTATCTTTAAGAAGATTAGTAACAAGAACCACTGAAGGATTTTCGTTAGGGTGAAGATAATATGGACTGTTAGGAGAAATATTATCATATGCCATTGATGAAAAATAGAGAAAAGATAATGAGAAATTAAAGAAATACAAGATGAAAAGAAGAAATCAAGTAAAGAAATCAGAAGAAGAACATGTAAATCAACGAATTGATGAATCAATTCGAAAAGAAACAGTTAAAGATGAGCAGAAAAAAGAGATTAGGATTCTAGATGGCGGTTATTTAGTCTTTGATACCATAATGGATATAGAAAAGGTAAAGTATTCTCATTTATTGTTCACAGAAAGTACAAAAGAATATTTATATTTACAGATTAGCTAAAGGTAAAATTACGTAATAAATATCCTATCTTGTAATATTTACAACTTACTTCTATTAACCTACGAGGTGTTCAGGTCTATGGATCTGACTAAATTCTCATTCACATTGGGATGGTTAAGAAAGTGCTGGCAAATGCGCTGACATTTTTTCACAAATATTTTTGTTGCCTATGAAGAGTATGAGAAAGAGTTTGATAGAGTAGAAAAAGGATGATTTGTTCTGGTCGAAAAAAAAACTATTAATAGAAAATCATTTGAAGCAGTTTCCATTTTTTTTTTTTCAAAACGGAATCATTTGTGGCAGCATATATTAAACTGTTTCCTATCTATTTTAGTAAACTGTAAATTATAATTTATATATTCAATTTGAAATTTAAAAAATGCAGGAAAAAATCTCAATTTATAAATAGTTATATCAATCTTGAAATTTATTGTAAAATCCCACATCGAATATTGATTGAGATTTGATATAATATATAAGCTAGATCAATTAACCACTTAGTCAATTTGGATTAACCATTTTAGGCCAGTAAATTAGAGCCTAAGTAGTTGACGAAGATAGTTAAGTGCTTCATTTTAAAGACTTGTACGGTCAGACTCCGATCTAACTGCAAGTCGTCGCGACCATATTCTAGTTGTACACATGATAATCTTGGTGTGTTTTCAATGTAGATAGTTAGTATAAGGGGTTTTTTTAAAAAATAACCAAAAAATATATATATCATTATAATTTGAAAAAAAAAGTGTTAAAAGTATGATTTTATTAACAATCAAAAGGTCAAATATAAAGTACAAAACTCAAAATCTCAAAAAATATATATATATATATTATAAAGTACAAAATCAATTGTACAAAATTTTTTTTTTTTTTTGAAAAAAAGTCACTTTATGGAAGAAACGAAACAAAACTACCGGACATATGTATCTCTCGCTAGTTTTTACCAGTTTATATAAAGATTACTATAGATCTACAAAATTTTTTAATATATCAACTTCCAACTTGTCAGTTTACAATAGTTTACAAATACATTTGTGAAACACATAAGAAAATATATTTGTAATAAATAAGTATGTTTACGATAGATCCATTTAAAGTAGAATCCATCAAATTGGCTAACATCTTTGGACTATATTCAAATAGCTTATTTTTTAAGAAAATGTCAATCCCAACAAATGCCATATTCAGCAAGCCTCAAGGAACTTCCCAATCAGACCATACATTAACTTTTATAACAGAGTAAAAGAGATGTCAAAAAATTCTTTATGAAGATAGTTTAGCTAAAAATTATATCTATCTATCTTTCTATCTATAATATATATATAAAAGTATGAATGAGAAGGGTAACACTGGGATCACCCAAAACGTCCCTATAAAATCAATATTATTGAGATTGAAATTACCTTTTTATAATTATTTATAATAATTAATTAATTAAATTCAAATCATATATTAATAAGGAATACTACTTTAATAATTAATTAATTAAATTCAAATCTTATTCTAATAAGGAATACTATATAATTATTCATAATATTGTAAATTAAATAATAATTATTAAATTAACAAAAATAAATTTCCTTAAAAACCGTATGATAAGTTGATAAATTTATTAATCTAAATTGAGTTCTGCAATTTCATAGATCAATATATACTAGGCATTAGGTTATTTGTTGTTTGATTATAATATTTTTTATTTTTTATTTATAACTTTGATAATTGATTATATTATAGTTATAAAATTATTTTTTAAAAATTTTGAATATGTACAAATGTTTATACTTTATTCAGAAAAGAAAAAAAATATAATATATCAAAATTGGAAAGAAATTTTAAAAGTTTCAATTAATATAAACAAATTAAAAAATAATTAATCCTCAATAATAAGTATATAAATAATAGTAGAATAATTGGTTTGATAAATTTGGTTTGAAAAATAGTAG
The DNA here is from genome assembly GCA_949640765.1 of Croton laevigatus. Classification (NCBI taxonomy): domain Eukaryota; kingdom Viridiplantae; phylum Streptophyta; class Magnoliopsida; order Malpighiales; family Euphorbiaceae; genus Croton; species Croton laevigatus. Next base: position 273 of record CATIWJ010070901.1, on the reverse strand, counting down.
AACAATTGTTTTGATAAATTTGGTTTAAAAAATAATTAACACTTATTTCAATTAAATTTTGTATCATGGGTGAAATCAAAAGTTAAAGTTTCAATCTGGTTGGTTTTTGGTTTTTGAAAATAAAGAACCGGACTAAATTGATTTGGGTAAGTTTAATTTTTGAGATAAAATCAAAAACTTAAATTACATTGTATTAAAATAGGAGATTATTTTTCAAGTCCTTAACGTTTTATTAAAAATACTCTCAGGTCCTTCTGTTTTCTATAATATACT
>CATIWJ010070874.1:0-25385 GCA_949640765.1 Croton laevigatus | reverse complement strand
AGGAAAATAATATAAACTTACAGAGTTACAGTAACTTTTTAGCTAAAAAATATGAAATCTGTAGCTCAAAAACATATTAGAAACATGAAATTTAAGCATCAATTTCAGTCAAATTCAAGAACAAACAAGTAATATGTAGGTAAGCATCAATTCAGTACTCAAGTCAAGAACACACAAGTAATCTATTTCATTTTCACAAATAATTAATAACCAAAAGCAAAATAATAGATTACAAATATCAAATTTAAGGTTAAATCTAAACCCTAAAATTTCTTGATAATAACGAGAACAAGTCAAAGAAGGTGAAGGAGAAGAAGCAACTCAAGGCCTCGAGCTGCTGAACAAATCAAAGCTCAAAGAAGCAACAATGAAATCGTGGTCCGTCCGTAGGGTGGGAGGTCGTCCGTCGTCAGGTTGAGTCAAGGAAGAGACGAACGATCGGCAGGGACTGAGAAGCAGTCTAAACAGCCACTAGAAAAAAAAAGAAAAAAGAAGAGCAAAAACAAAACAGAGAGAGATTATGGAATTAGATTATGAATGGGACACGACGTCGTTTATAACATTAAGTTACTTTAAAACATGAAATATACTGTTATAAATTAAGAACAACCATGTGAATTTTTTTTTAAGTAAAAAAAATTATCATAATAAATTTATAACATTAACAAAGTCTTAAATATATACTTTAATTTAACTTACTTTAAATTAAATAAAAATGTTTGTGACTAGTAGAATAAAAAAATTTAATAAAAATCAATTACGGTGGATAAGCAATAATATTAGTAAAAAAAAATCAATTTACAAAGTAAGACATATGTAATTTGCCACTATTATTAGTAATGACAAACACATGATGATAGAAAATAAATGATGATAGAAAATATTTTCTCACAAATTATTTTGTATTTGCAACAAAAATACTTTGACACAATATTTATTTTGTTATAACATGTCTATAAGTTTGGAGCCAAATTTTAACTTTAAAGTTTAGTGACAAAATTTGGTGACCAACCTTTTTTTTGTAACTAAATGTTATGTGTCCTCTTTAATTGTGACTATTCTTTGCAATAAAATTTTTTTATTTTGGTCAAAATAAGTGATACTTTCCATTTATAAGCTGATAAATTTGAATTTTGTCACAAAACTGCTACTTTAGGTAACAAAATAAAGTTTATCTCAATAAAATTTGTCACAAGATCCTATATTTTTTGTAGTGTATCAAGACAAGTATTGCAAAGCACCAATAATTACCCGATACAGGTTCGAATTCTCAGCAAGAATGTGTACATACTCAAGAACTTTTTCACTGACAGTTGCAATCTTGCATATTGGCTTTCTTGTACATCAATTATATACTTAGTTTGATATAAGAAAATACCATTATTCAATTATTTTACGTCAATGCCTATAAAGTAATCAAGAGCACCCAAATCTTTGAGTGAAAACTCTTTTCGTATGGACGAAATAACATATCGAATTAATTTTGAGTCATTTCTTGTCAAGATAATATCATGGATATACACCAAGCAAAGCAAAGGGTTTTTGCATAAATACCCCACTAAATTTTAACACATTATAATAACATCATATTTTTTGAAAATAATCCTCAATGTAGTCACTTTTTATTTTTTGACAAATTATAGACAGTTAATAAACATACTATACATAAATTATAAACAATCTATAAACAAAAATACTATGACCCTTTCAAGAATAAAAAGTATAAATAAGCTAAAAGTTATTTTCAAACTTAAAACTGAGTCATTTTTATATTATTCCCAAAGTAAATAAGCTATTTCAATTTTATAATAAAAGAGTAATGCATCTAAGACCTGAGTTAAACACTTATACCATTGTCTCGTTATTGTCATGACCATAAAGTGACCATCTTAATTGCAAACATGATATGGTTTGTCTTTTATCCACAAAACTCGAAGGTTGTGCCATATAAACAACATGTCTTAGAGCAACTCTAATACTAATGTGAATTACACTAATACATTTGCCACTAGGAAAAATAGAAAACTTTTTCTTAAAAATGCTCTCCAATGCTAGTGTCCATTTTGGATGTGAATGTTATGTGAACTTAATACTAGAAGGTCTTCTATACAATATCTACATTTAATGATGTATTGTGATTGGCTAGATATTAAATAATAATTCCAACAAAGAACAAAAAAAAATAAAATAGAAAGTGTTGCATTGGAGACAAAAATTTTAAATTTGGTGTCAACATATTGAGATCCATCCACATCTCTCTCAACACCTTCTATTTTGTTAGACATATAAGCCGTTGGAATTATTATTTAATATATAGCTAATCACAATGCATTATTAAATATAGACATTGTGTAGAAGACCCTCTAGAAATAGAATGTGAGCTTGACAATATCAAATCCACATAAGCTTCACATCATCCAAAATGGTCACTAATATTGGAGAGCATTTTTAAGAAAAAATCTTCTATTTTTCCTATGTGGCAAATGGATTAGTACAATCCACATTAGCATTGAAGATTCTCTAAGTCACCGTGAAGAAACACATTGCTAACGTCAAGCTGACTTATTTGCCAATTATTAGAAACATCATAAGATAAAAATAGTTGAGTTGTTCCTAGCAAAACATTTCTAAAAAATCAATATTTGGTCATTGATTATAGCCCTTGGTTACAAGCTGAGCTTTGTAGTGATCAAAGCCGCCATCAGTTTAAGTTTTCACATGGAAAACCAATTTACTACTAATCAAATTTTACATATTATCGCTCATAACAAGCTCTCATTTTCCCTTTTTGAACAATGGCAATAAATTCCTCTTGCATTGCATTTCTTTATTTCGGATCAGTGATTACTTTTGTGTGCTAAGGAGTAGCCACATCAATAGTTGAAAGAAAACTTCATGGCCGCAAACTCATTGTTTGAATTCTTATCACCATTGGATGTGTTAAAGTTTGCTATTGGAAAGATGAGGCATCGAGGTTAAATTAGCTGGCATAATGTTAGAGATGTTAAACGGGCTGGCCTTAACGGTTTCGGGCTGGCCCTGACGGGCTTCGTGTTAAACGATTCAGGCAACTTTTCAGTTTAATTTAAATGGACCGACAATTTATGGACTTAACCCTAACCCTATCGAGTCTCGATTTAAACGGGCCACTATCATTTTTTCTTTTCCAAAAACTCACCACTATATGTTACATAACTTAAAACATACACTAAAAATTCAAAGAAAGTTATAACTAAAATATTCATATGTAGTAAAAAGTTTATACTAAAGCATAGTTAAAACCTAAAATAAAAAGTTTACACTAAAGCATAGTAGAAAGTTTCTCTTTCCTTCTTTTTTCCTCTTCTGACGGCACACCTTAAAATAAAAATCCACTCTTTTTTATTTATTTATTTTTTAAATCCTAAGCCCAAACCTCTACTCAAAATCCTCTCTATTCTAATTTTTTTTTCAAAGTCATTTCTCTAATTAATATATTAATAAAACATTGAATTTAATTATGTATTTTGCATGCGCTACGGGCTAGCCTTAATGGTTTTTAGGCTAACCTTAAAGGGCTTCAGGCTAAACGGTTCGGGTTTTTTTCGGTTCAATTTATACTTCGGACTAAAAGTATAAACCTAACCCTGAAAATTTTTTCGGTTAATCGGGCTAACCCCTTGGGCCAAAGCCCATTTAACATTTCTACATAATGAAAGTCTAAGCCTCTTAGAAGTCTAAGCCTCCTCTATAATTAAGACTCCCGAAGTGTGAGGTTGCCTTTCAACCAAGGACTAGGAAGGTCGCCTTTTGGCCATGAGCATAGGGGTCACTTTTCTATTTAAAGCCTAAGGGAGGTCGCCCTTCCTTTAGGCCAAGGTCGCCCATATGGTCACCTAGGCCAAGGTCATATTATAGGCAACCCCATCGCTTGGCAAGATATCTGGACCTCGCAAGAATGTTAAAGCTCATGGGTCTTGATATTCTTAGGGGCTATAAGTCCCATTGAATGAGAGGTTTTCGAGACCTCACTGCCTTATGGTCCCTATATAAAGCCTTCAACTCTCAATTATCAAACCTAATCACTTTTCAAACTCTGAGGAAGAGATGGTTGTATTAGATGTAACATAAGGCGGAACATCATCCTAAGTAGTTTTAGGAATAATAAATAGAGGCTAAGGTGAAATATACTTTAATAGTTCTTCTGAAGAGCTAGTAGGAGCACAACAAAGAATTCCATGAGACAAAAATGGTGGAGGCGGCAAAAACAAAGAGTAGAAGTTGAGTTCTCATGATCCTAAGACTGTTTACCACTGAATTCGCAAATGGAAACACTTATTCAAAGAAACACACATGACATGAGATGAAGAATTTGCTAGTCAAAAGTTCCAAGGAAATATAGTTCTTATGATGTTTACTATATCCAATAAATACACACTTTTTTTTACTGATGTTCTAGCTTATTTTTAGCATATGATTTAAGCCAATGATAGCATAAACACCCAAAATTCCTAAGGGAATCAAGTTTGAACTTATAAATAATGTCATACGGAATTTTATGAGAAGGCAATGGAAGTCTATTAATTACATAAACAACTATATCAAAAGCATAAGTTCAATACTTATACGGAATTTGAGCATGATGTAACAATGCGCGCATCACACCCGTAAACTTAGCTAACGGAGTGTAGAGTGTCGTAGGGTCTGAATTTGTAAAATTTTAAATGAAAATAATAATAATAATAATAATTATTATTATTATTATTATTATTATTATTATTATAATATAAAAATATAAATGTATATAAGCCTAAATTTATAATTATATTTATATAAGATTAAAAAAAATGAAGGTGAATAATTTGATGATGTGTCAAACCATGAGAGGAGGTGAAGTTGTCATCAACCCAATAGAATGGGAAAGTGGAACCGGACAAGAGAGAGGGAAAAGTAAGAAAAGAAAAAAAAACAAAAGAAGAAGAATTTGAAAATGAAAATCAAAACCAAGGGAAAATTTGAATTTGAGGTTTAACTTTCTGTGTCAAATTCCAAAACTAAGATTGTAGAAGTGTACCTTGGGTGGAGTAGAGAAATTTTCTGGTAAGAAACTCACCGACTCGTCGCCGAAGCCAGCTGTTTGAGCTTGGTCAAACCGGAGCTCAAAAAGGTCAACAGAAAATTTGAGCCGCTGTATCTCCGTCTCCGATTAACTTCTGACCATGAAAAGGGCACCACCAAGTCGGCACCGTCGAGAGGAGTCCATCAGTACCCGCCTTGTCGCCGTACGTCGCCGGAATCGTTAACGGGCTTCGTGGGCCTCGGGTGGCGCGGCGAAGGGAACACAGAAGCTGAAGGTTGAAGAAGATCGAAACGCAGGCAGGGCGCGCGTTTTGGCCTGTACGACACAGTTTTTGGAAAGTTCAGAATTTGGTCCATGAAGTTCCAAGCGTGTGCAAGTAAGCCCTTCTGCCTCATGATTTAGCCCCTGAAGTTTATTATCATTTCAATCAGGTCCTTCTGCATGCTTTTAGGTCCTGAAACTTAATAAATTTTGCAATTAGGTCCCTCCGCGTTATAATTTAACCCAGAACTTAGATTGGCTCTTCAATTAAGTTCTAAAATCTCCAAAATAGCCCCTAAACTTTATTTTTTAGTGCAATTTCATCCAATAGCATAATAAATTATAGGAATTAAGTTATTTACTAAATTTTAAATATTTAGGGACTCAAATTAAATTATATAAATTATTAAAATACTTAAATATTTTTTTTAGAACCCAAAATTTAATTAGTAAATTTATTAAATATCTACATATTATTTATAGGACTTGGAAATATTGAGGAGCGTGGAAATTGAAAGGGTTCACGCATAAGAGTGTTTTGTGAACAAATTTTCAGGCTCGGTACTATTTAGTATTTGAACTGAATTTGATTTTTAAACATTTATTTTAAGTAATTAATATTTTTACTGTTTTGGATAAATATTTTGTTGGGAACTCGAATGTGTGTTCGAGTCATATATAAATGTTTGCTGAACTTTAAATATCGATGTGGTAATCACAGGCGCGATGTTACCGGCATGGTAAAAGTGAAATTGTATTCAAATGCTGAAGTGAATAGTTGAATTTTATGATATTGATACTATTAAGCATTTATTATTAATGAAATGGTATTTTATACTCTACATGGTATGGAATCTAGTGGTAAATATATGTCGACATATGGGAAAAACTTCTGTACATGTGATATTATGAAATGTGATAATGAACTGTAATGTAAACAAACGGGCATAACTACGTATTATGGCTCATAAAATGAAATACGGGCGTATCAGAGGAATACGGCCCCAATGATTGAAAAAATCGGTGTATATGAGAAATACGGCCGACATGAATACCCTTGGTCTTATAACAAACCGAATAGAGTAAATGTATTATTTGTTTGAAATGAAATGAGATTTGATTGCGAACAGTATTTTGACAAATGACCTCTATTTAATATAACTATTATTGAAATGTTTTCATGAAATGAATTTGTTAACTGTCTTAAAACAATAATGTATTATATATCTGTACCCAGGAGTTGCTTAGAGAGTTATTTCTGTAACTCGCAGGTCCGCACTTAGACGGGCCGGAGGAGCAGCTGTTACCCGGTCAGTTCCCATAGGACATACTTTTTGGACCAAACTTTTTTTATTTATTATAATTGGCATGTATGTATATTATAGTTGGAAGAGTTTGATATATTATCACGTAGTTGTTGTGTAAATTTGTAGGCTAGCTTTTGTAACGGATAAGTTATGTTACAATGAAACGCTAATTACGTGTTATTATATATTATTTAATTATATTTAACGGGAGTTAGTGGTTCTGTGACACCTAAATTTATCTTATTCGTAAGACGGATTTGGGGGATTACAGCGCGACCATTTTCAACCAAGTGCCTATGTTTCCGTTCAACACATCCATTTTATTCAGCTGTATATGTCCACAATATTCTTTGTGAAATACCATTATCTTTTAGATATTTTTGCATTGCTTAAAATTTCCCTCCCCAATCTGCTTGAAAACTTTTAATTGGCAATTGAAAATACTTTTCAACAAGAGAACAAAATTTAATAAAAATAGGTAAATCATTATATTTGTTTTGCAGAATGTAAATATGAGAGTATTTACTATAGTTATCAAAGAAAACAACATAATATCAAAAACCATCAATAGATTTAATTAGAGATGGTCCCCAAACATAAGAACAAATAAGTTCAGGGGCTGAGAAACACTAGTATTAGACGTAGAAAAAGGTAACTTATGCATTTTACTAACTACATGCATGACATGGCAATATAGGCTATTTATTAGAGTATCTTTAATGCTAGAGTGGATTATGGCTGATTTGACATACTTTAATAGAAGTTATTTAAGTGATTTGGATAAAGTTACGGTATAGATATTCAAATATTTAAAATGACTCTCCAATGCTAGACATGTTACAATTAAATTAAATGATTATTTGTAATTATTTTAAAATAAAATTCAAATTATAGCTAAAATAAGAATTAAAATACGGGTAGAACACCTAAATGGAAACAAATTTAAATAAAAAAATAAAAAATGTTGAGTCATGATACCCTCTTACTCGTCTTCTTCGCATATTAAATAGAAGATTGGGTTGGAGGGTTTCTTTTCTATAAACTTCCATTTTAGCTTATATGGCAACTAAAATTTAGCAATCCAAGACAGCATTGGAGATGCTCTTGAACGCATAACTCTTGAAACTATGCGATAGTGAGCATGAGCTAATCGAGCATGCCAAACTGGAAACTCAATCAAATTTGCTTCATGTTGGAATTTGGATATGGGCATCGTGTAAAGACCTCTCTTATTCTGAGAGCTGAAGAGTATTCATCTCGTGTGGATACCTTTGATAAGAAAATAATCAGCGAAAAATTCAATAGAAACGCAATTATTGTTAGTTAAAACAAACATGTGATGAACATGAGGAGAACAAAGAATATTATATAGATATAAACGTAAATCATTAATGGAGACATGCCGAATGACCAATAATAGAGATCAGAATTTCACTACCATCTCCAATGGTGATACCATATAAATGTTTGAATGACTTGTTTATATCATTGACATTCACAGTATATATAGAATGCAATACAAGGGTTTATTTAAAGAGATAAACATAAGCAAGTATCTAAAATACAAATTCTAGTTGTTAGTTGAGATATCTCTTATCACCAGGAATTGGCACTGCAAGGAATAAGCTTCCCACTGCAAGAGACACTAGAAGTCCTAGGATTCAATAATTATTTGTAAGAGAAATGTAACCCTTAAGAGGGTTCCTAGACCTACCCTAAAAGGACTTTATTGCATAACTATAAGAAAACGAAAAAATAATAATAATAAATTGAGAAAATTATTTGCATCAATGTTTGATCATATTTTTATTTGTTCTGATAATTAGCGTAATCATTCATATATGGGTATTACTTATAATTATATTGATGATAATTGGATAATTTAAAAAGAACAATTGTATTTTTTGCATTTGATGGGATGCATACTGCCTATAAAATGATTCATAAATTTTTGGAAGAATGTGAAATAGGGGAAAAAAATTTCAACTTTTTTTTTTTTTTTTTTTTGATAATGTTGTATCAAACACTTTGCATAATTAAAAGAAGTTTATCAATCAAATGTCAGGAGAAAATTTTTTTTATATTAAGAAGGTGTATTTAATCAGGAGAATTAATGACTATTAAAGACTTTTTTAAAGAATGACTATGCATATCAATATTTAAATTTATTTACTCAAAGAAGGTTTAGCTGAGATGCACTGCATCAATGGACACCAAATTTCTAATGTGTTGTGTTTTCAATAATGAAAATTTAGTTTTTTTTTTTTTTTTTTTTCAATCAAATCAATTTTCATGTCTTTGTTTCGCAAGATGCTATTTAAGCTATCAAGTTATCGAATTGTGATGTAGTATCTCATGTTTCTGTACAGGATTCTGTTGTAATAAAGATTCCACCAACTCCTTGGAAAGTATAATGATTTAGCTGAGAAGACATACCTGAAGAAGAAGAGGGTGTTTGTAGGATTTGGCTTGTTGAATTGTGTTGTGAGCGGGTGAGACTCTTAAGATAGAATGCAGCTGCAAATCTGAACTCTCAAGAATGTGCTGTAAAATGGTTTGGCAAAAGTGGTAACAACAAGACCCCTTTGATCTTCAAAAGTTTGTTTCATTCCTTTGGTTGTGGAAATTGATAGTACTTAGCAGTAACTATGAAATATACCCTATTACTATAATATCTGTTAGTCTTTCCTATTGTTATTGCGAGAAATTTAAGTTGCATTGCCATTTTTGTATGTATATGTATTTTTAATTTCGTCTGTGGTTGTGTATTTTAATTTCATCTTGTAACGTATAAAATGAAAACAAGTAACATGGTTGTTGTCCATAAATGCATGTTACCTGAAACAGAGAAAATTAGTTAATTAGCTGCTGAGCTGTTCTACATATATGTTTGTATTAGCATTTAGTTATCGTGGGATAAGTAAGAAGGAAAATTTAACTTTCCAAAGAGTAGTCATGCTGGCAGGAAGTTGAGCATTTGGTTTGAAAATTTCGGAAATTAGGAAACTCAACTTCCCTAACTTCTTCTATCCAACTCAAAGAAATACACTCCTTTAGTTATATTAGTTATATTTATGGATAATTTTTAATTTATCTTTATTTTTTATATTAAAAATATTTATTATGAGGATATTAGGGTATTTTAATATTATATTTTATTAAATAATTCAACTTTTTGAGAATTTATGAAACAAACGAAAAGATATTTTTCTCATATATAATTTAACTTTTCAGAAACTTAACTTTTCAGAAAGTAGTCTATTTGAACCAAATGATTTCTTAATTAGCAGAAGAGAAGAAGATGATCAGGTAATGTTATTCAAATACATTTTAGTTGTGTTGTGGTCAATAATAGTATGTTGATACATTTATTTTAGTCCAATTTTTTTGTATACTATGCTGGACTAACAACTCCATATTAATATTAATTTTTGTGAGCTTAGCCGTCATTGACCACCAAAGAAAACCATATTAAGTCAATATGGAGCTGCCGTCGTTTTGGAGTGGCTGCTTTTCTTTAAAAAAATTTTCTCACTGCAAGTCATCCTATTAGATAACCAAATCTTTCAAGCACATAAACTATTACTATTGATTTAAGAGTTGCTTAATTAATTGCATAATTATATGTTTGAATTACAAATAATAAATCTCCAGCCAGTCATGCAGAACTTCAACCAGAAACTTTTATCTTTATTTTAGTTATTTAGTTTTCTTTTACACTTTAAATTGATTATAATAATACACTTATGTTATGATCTATTAGTTACAAATTAAAATCTTCATATGGATGTGTGTGTTTGGCCGGCAGCTACGTTATTTTATTATAAAAAATATGGATGCGTATTAATAAAGGAAGATCATCCCTCTTTTATGTCTCACGGGTTTTTTCATTCTTTAAATTAAATCTTTTAAAAAATACCATATGATCAAAATATTAAAAAAAAGGTGTACCCACCATATGGCAATTTTTTTTCCACACCATATATATATATATATATATATATATATATATATATATATATATATATATATAAACTCACGCATCCGGATGTGGATAAGGAAATTCAAATTCAGTCCGTTAGGACTCGAGAACAAAGATTTTACCACTTCTACTAACTCCCAACCATTTTTACCAAATCATATGACACTTAAGTTTCAGTTTTGTCTAATCATGTATATATTTTTTTAAAATAATAACAAAAATGCATTTTGCGTGTCAAAATGTAAAATAAGCTTTGATTGGACATTTAGAAAAGTAATTGTGTTGAGTATGGAGACGTACATTTTTTAAAATTTTAAATGCATAATTAGACAAATATTAATAATAAGTACTATATATAGTTTCAGGGGAAAAAAATATTATATTCAGCCAATATTAGTAAAAATAATATTTTAGTATGGATTATAAGTTTTTAAATTAGGCTGTATATCCTAATTAGTTTAATCTTAAAAATAATGATGGGTTAGTGTTGATTATTGAAGTAGTATGAGAATATGTGATTATGTAATAGGTCAAGGTCAATATGGGCATGCTCATTTCATAAATTATAAATTTCCATACACTCCCTAAGTTACACTTGTTTACTCTAAAACGTTATTTGATTTTTGACAAATTATTTGTTTACTGTAAGCGAGACTGACCTTATTTGACTAGAATCAACTGTCCAAAGTTTTAAAATTCTGTTTTCTAATGTAAAATAAAATTACTGATTGATTAAGCAATCTAATACTTCATTATTAAGAAAATAAAGGTAGGAATGTGGAAATGCATTTGTGTGAGACTTTGAAGATTAAAAACCTAAATTAATTAATTATTTTGTGTTGTAAATTTATAGCAAAACATTCATCTTAATTAATTAATTTCTTTGAATAACATGTTTCACAAAAGGGCTGAGTGTTCCCACGAATCATGTGATTTTTTTGGGCAATAAATCAACATCTAGGACGTGAATTTCGTGGGGCAATTAATTTGCAATTTTGTCTCCTACTTTATTATATTTCCCTTTGAAAATAAAGGTCAGTCCACTCCAACAAATTTCTTTCCCACAAAGTAATAAGTATATGGGTTTTACAATTTAATTAGAGCGACACTAGATTGGTGATTACAGTTGCATAATAACAACAACAATAATAATTATAATGTGACATGATTGATTATTTTATTTTTCGAGAATATAATAAAATTCAAAAATCTCAGATTTAATTTTTTATTAATACAAATAAGAAGTAAGTAAATAAGAGAGGAATATGTTTACAAAGGCATGTCAGTAAAAACAATAGCTTAATCAATATATTTATCTTTGATAATTTTTCCTTTAGTTCTTTTTACCGAAATAGAATTTATGTTTTAAAAATATGATAAATTTATTATTCAAACTATTGTTTGATTTCTTTAATCTATTTGAAAAGTAAGATAAATATATTTTTAAGGAGGAGTAAATAAGTAATAATATTAATAATTCCTTTAAAATAAAAAAAGTAATAATATAAGTAATAGTAATAGTAGTAGAGGAAGTGACGGAGCCAGCCAAGTGAGACTCCTACGTTAGACCAACACGTGGGCACGTACGTGACATTGGGGCGGGAAATGTGTTGTTGGCTATCTTCATTTGACGCCCTTCTTAAATATGTCAAAAAGGTCCTCATAAGATCTCTCCATTCTCAGATTTCCCACCTTATTTGCTATATTTATACTGAAGCCCTTCTAATAAATTGCATTTTTTTTACAATTTCCCATTGTTGTCTTCTTTGTTTTGTTCTTTTTTTAATCTTAGTTATATTACACTCGCACAAGAGATGAGTGAGGGGTGTTACGAACTCAAAGGTATATAACAATTGCGTCAACGTATTAGCCACTTGTGTCACGCCTTTCCCTAATGTTTTATTGATTATCACTCAGACGTTCAAAGTGAGTATCAAAATTTATGGTTTTAAATTCATAATAGATTATCTTTCCATATTTAATATTCATACCATCTAAATTACTCTAATTAGATTTCCATTAAAAGCTAAATATAACTTTAACAATTCAAATTTCAATTCTTTCAAAAAAAAATAAAATTTAATGGCATGTTTTAGTAATGAAAAGGGATTCCTTTATATAAAATATTATTCATATTGCATGTGTGCAAGTCATGTATATGGCTTGGCAAAATTTTAGAATTTAAATATCTACCTCTAATATTAAAATATTTTTATTTATATTAATTAATTATTTTTAACTTCTGTCAAAAAAAATTATTTTTTAACTTTTTTTATTGTTATTATGTAAATAAACTTTTTTTTAACCTACTATATATAGTTATTCTCGTTGGAAAACTCGTCCACTTTTACCAAGTGCCCAACAAGAGTCTAGTCCAAATTAATTTGCGCAAAGCCTCAGAGCCTGAGCGGGCTTCCAAAAAAAAATTTCATATAATATATTTCCTTATTTTGAATAAAAAGTAAAACACTTACCATATTGTATTTTGTATAAATAACAATTCTATAATATTTATTGTTGATTACCATAAAAATTTGCTAAAATTTGACTCATTTTATCTCTTAAATTAGGGATGGCAACAAATCGATTAATAGCACAATTTGTTATTTCATAACCATTTAACTATGGAAAATTCATTACTGTTCCATGACCGCGAAAATTTTATAGACTATGTTCATAACTGAGAATACCGCAGTTAACTGTTTAAAATTTTTAAAAATTATTTTCTCATATGTCGCTATTAAAATATGCTAAAAACTAATATAATAAAATAAACTAATATTTTTGAAAAAAACTACATAGTTTTTTATTTTAAATTATATCAACGTTTAAAGAGGAAAACAAATTTTGTATTAGCAACATTCAATTACTTCAAATGTGTTCGATGGCCATTGGGTCAACATATTAGCAACATACAATTACTTCAAACTTCAAAATACAATACACTAATCGGCTTCAAAGAAACATACAAACTTCAAAATACAATACACTAATCGGCTTCAAAGAAACATACAAATTAAAAGCATAAATAGAAAATTATTTTGAAGCCATTGTTGAAATGAGACCCATTCGAGAGTCGGCGACGACATCAGACTGGCGGAAATGGCAGCGACAACGAACCTCGTTCTTGTCGTCGACGGTGGTGAAGTGAAGTTCAAGGTGAAGGATAGCTGCAGTGCGACGGCCATAATGCAAGTAAAGAGGAAAGAAATAAGAAGGTCATAAAATTTAGGTTTAAAAACCAAAACTAACAAAACAACGTCACCTTATTCTGACCCCCGGGTTTTTTCCGATCCACTGGTAAAACCCGATTTTTGGTTGAAATCTGGTTTACTATATAAACTGGACCGAACTGAGGTCTGGTTCCCGATTAAACCAATCTGGTTTTAACAACCATGGGTTGCTGGTCTAATTTTGCAGATAACCGTTCCATAATCATGAAATAAGCAAGTAACAGATTTAGCTGTTAACACATGCTCAGTTCTATAACTATTCCATAACTGTTATAGTTAATTATTTCTATTTTCATAATCATTCCATAACCATTAAGGTACTATCATATTGGTTATTTAGTTTTTCATAAACAGTATAATAATTTAATAATGAATTATTATTTTATGTTATGGTAAAATATTTAAAATAAAAATAAAAATTTTAAAATAAAATATTAAAGATAAAACTGAAAAACATGATTTTATCATTTATTTCATAGAAAATAACAACTAATTGAATATCTCATCATGGTATAGTTTGAGAGAGAAGGATGAGGTACTCAATTTAAAATTTTATATAATGTTCTTTATTTTAGAAAAAAAAATACTAAACAAAATAATATGCAAAAAAAGATATTTATTGATTTCACGGATGAAAGAGTGGCAAGAGTTTAGATTGAAGTGAGAGAAAAAGGTTTATATTGAAGGGAGAGACGGGAAATTATCCAAATATTCATTAAAATTTTTCAAAATATATTTCACTGAATTCTATATAGAAATTATAAAGTTTAAAATTTTTTAAATATAATTCATATGATAATATGGAAAATTAGTATGTTTGTGAAAAAATTCAATAGTAATTGGGGGTGAAAAGAAAGAATAACTCAAAGTCTTGAGGAAAATTATTAAATATCCAAAATATTGTAAAGGTCTGAATTTTCCAAAGACCACCGATAATTAAAAAATAATTTTTTTTTTTTTGAAAAAAAAAAACGTACACCAGTGTCAAATATTTTATATACAAAAAAAATTATCCCAAGATGCTCATATTACAGTTTTTTGTCTTCTTCTTCTTCTAACTGGCCCTTCAAGTACAAATCCGCCTGAAAATTTTTGCAAATTCGTCCGCCTAACACACGCCTCATTACCACCACTTGTTCTCTCCTTCCTCCAGATCCTTCGCTTCATAATCAGCCGTCGCTCTCTAATTCTGTTTGTTTTCAGGTATCAAACAAGCTCTTTTTTGTCTGCTCAAACCATTTCGTATAGCTTTCATTTCAGTTCTCAAAGTTTTCAAGTTTCCTTTTGTTAGTTTTATTAGCTCTTTAGCTTTTGTTTTGCAGTTATTTGTATCTGATTTTGTTTTTCTTTGTATAAATTTGTAGAAAATTGTATAAATCTGGCTTATTAGCTTATTTACATGTGTTTATTCATGTGGAGTTGTTTGATTGATTGAATTTTGCTTGTTTTGATTGTGAAAGTTGGTGAGCGAGTTTAATTCTTGGTGGAAATGGCGACTGGGACTGTACCGGCTTCCTTTACTGGTCTAAAGACTAGAGAATCCAATTTAGGATTCGGAAAAAGCATGGATTTTGTAAGAATTGTTGATTTGAAGCGGATCAAGTCGGGTAGGAAGAAGATTTCAATGATTAGGAACTCGAATCCTGGCCCTGAAATGGTCGAACTTCAGCCTGCTTCTGAGGGGAGCCCTTTATTAGGTAGTGTATCATTTGTATATTAATTTTAATTGGAAGTTTTTGTTTGGTTAAGAACATTCATGTCCTTTTTTTGTGTATGATGAGGTCTTTGGGCTTTCTGATCGGTGCCGTAAGAATTTATAAATTGAACTTAAAAAAGTTGTGAAAATTATGTTTCTAAATCAAATTTGAGAGTTTTGTTGTTTCTTGGTAAAAAGCAATATGGGTTTAGAAATACGTGTCAGAAGCTCATGGTTTTCCTAGCTTTTGATTAGTTTTTGCCGCGGTACACAAAACTGATGTTTAATCTGAAGGTTTATCTAGCGTTGTGTATATTTGTTGGGAATATGTTGGTATATAACTGAAGGACGTCATTCTTTTACTTTTTTTTTTTTATTTTCAAAAAAAAAAACCCTTAGATTCTCTCTTAGAACAATTCATTGTTTAGCAAAGTTTGATATAGTTTAATAAGGTCTTTTTAAACCTCAATTGTCGGGAATTTAATTGTTTTCCGTCTTTCTTTATCCTTTTGCTGTTTGGATTGAATTTATTCTCTCTAATGAATATTCTTTTGAATGTAGTTCCTAGACAGAAGTATTGTGAATCTATTCACAAGACTGTTAGGAGGAAAACACGAACTGTAATGGTGGGAAATGTGCCTCTTGGCAGTGATCATCCTATCAGAGTTCAAACTATGACTACAACTGATACCAAGGATGTTGCTGGAACAGTTGAACAGGTTTTTTTACTTTCTTTCACTCTAGCTCTTTGTACGATGCATCAGTTTGCCTGTCATAACTGATTTCTAATTTCTAAAGATCAGTGACATGTGATGTCATATTTTCTTGCCATTCCTTGCTCTCTGTCTCTCATAACAACGCTACTATTCGTATATAAGAATTGTGGAAATATCATACATCTATATTGGCATTGTTATATGATGAGGCGTGCTCTACTGGAAATGAATAAATGAGTAAAGGATGAGTCAAAGACAAAATATGCAGTGTTTCAATGATTTTTAACAATTGGAATTTTAGTGAAAATTCTAATTTTCTTCATAATTTCACCAAATTATCTGCTGTTTGGTTTGGTAGGTTATGAGAATCGCAGACCAGGGAGCAGATATAGTTCGGATTACAGTTCAAGGGAAGAGAGAAGCAGATGCTTGCTTTGACATAAAAAATACTCTTGTTCAGAAAAAGTGAGTCCGATTTGTTGTACACAGACTTTTATTTAATGGTTTGTGTCATTGATCGTGCTGTTACTTTGTATTTTTGCAGTTACAATATACCTTTGGTAGCAGATATTCATTTTGCACCGCCTATTGCAATGCGAGTAGCTGAATGCTTTGACAAGATCCGTGTAAATCCAGGAAATTTTGGTATGAAATGCCCTGTTAGCCTCAATATTTCTTTTAGATTCAGTAAGACTATTTTGTATTTAATCTATCGCTTCATCACAGCTGATAGGCGGGCTCAGTTTGAGAAGCTAGAGTACACAGATGACGATTACCAAAAAGAGCTTGAGCACATTGAGCAGGTATAACTGTTATCTTGTCAAAGTGATCATGGATCCTTCTTTTGATTCTTTTCACCTGAGTGTGGATTTCACTTACCTTACTCCCTATTCAGAATAATGGATCTGTATTCAGCAACCCTTTGATATGATGAGATGAACTTATTTTTCCTTTTGTTTACTACTGCATCTTTCCAGGTTTTTACTCCTTTGGTTGCGAAATGTAAGAAGTATGGAAGGGCAATGCGCATTGGGACAAACCATGGAAGCCTTTCAGATCGTATTATGAGCTATTATGGAGACTCCCCTAGGGGAATGGTGAGTAATCTCTCTCTCTCTCTCTCGCTTAATGCTGCTGAGCTTTTTAGTCTGTATGTTTTCTCTACTACTAGATTCATTGAAATCCTATTATTGATTTTTTTCCAACAGGTTGAATCTGCATTTGAGTTTGCAAGGATATGCCGGAAGTTGGATTTCCATAACTTTGTGTTTTCAATGAAAGCTAGCAACCCTGTCATCATGGTCCAGGCATACCGTTTGCTCGTGGCAGAAATGTATGTTCAGGGCTGGGATTATCCGTTACATTTGGGTGTCACTGAAGCTGGAGAAGGTGAAGATGGGCGTATGAAATCTGCAATTGGTGTTGGGACACTTCTCAAGGTATCCTCTTGAGGATTAAAATTGCATATATAGCACTTCTAATAATTTCAACTTGTGATAATTCCTTATTTTTTAATTCTTTCCTAAAACTAATATTACACGAGAAAAAGAAAAAGTCAATGATGGCATGAAAATCATGAAAATTAAGAACAACATTGGATATGCAGGATGGTTTGGGTGATACAATCAGGGTGTCACTTACAGAGGCACCGGAGAAAGAGATAGATCCTTGCAGAAGGTTGGCTGAACTTGGTATGAGAGCATCTGCACTCCAACAAGGAGTGGTAAGTTTTTAGCACGAATTTCTCAATTTATATGTGTAAGTACTGCAAATGAAGCCTGCTAAACATTGCTAACAAATATCCTGCCATCAGGCACCATTTGAAGAAAAGCACAGACATTATTTTGATTTCCAGCGCCGATCTGGTCAATTGCCAGTACAGAAGGAGGTCAGTTTTCAACTTCCTAGAAATGTTACAAGATTCTTCGTAATTTATTCAGCCTTTGTCTGATTGTTGATTCTTCATATATTACAGGGTGAGGAGGTGGATTATAGAGGCGCCCTGCACCGTGATGGCTCTGTACTTATGTCAGTTTCCTTGGATCAGTTAAAGGTAATCACTGGTGCTACCTTTTTCTTATTTTTGTTTTCTACTATTTCGAACTCTGTTGGAGAAAATATGGGCACTTTTGTGTGGGGGAACTTCCTGAGCCTTTTCTCTTTTTTTATTCAGGCACCTGAACTTCTATACAAGTCACTTGCAGCAAAACTGGTTGTTGGAATGCCTTTTAAGGTTTGTTCTTTAAATTTTTTGTGCTTTTTGCAGACTGAAAGACTGCATTCCTTTTGAAATTATTTTATAATCGTTCCATTAACTTTCTCAAATATTTTTATCTAGGACCTGGCAACAGTTGACTCGATCCTATTGAGAGAGCTCCCACCTGTGGAAGATAGCGATGCTGTAATATTCTCTTAAAATTTTGATCCTCTTATGTTGTTTGAAACATTTCTTTCTTTTTCTGAAAGCAGGCCTCATTTTGTGATTAAGCAAACCTAATTGTATTGCTATTATTTTCTCTCAAAGAATTAGAATGACTTGATATTTATATTTGTGTTGTGACCAGCGTCTTGCTCTCAAAAGACTCGTGGATATTAGCATGGGAGTCATTACTCCTTTGTCGGAGCAGCTAACAAAGCCATTGCCCCATGCTATGGTTCTTGTAAATCTTAAGGAGATTGCAACCAATGCTTACAAGCTTCTTCCAGAAGGTGATGAATTTTCCAGTGTCCTAATCCTAATTTCGTTTTCATTTTTTCCATTTTTTTTTTTTTTTTGAGTATTTTGATAACCATGCTTTTTAAAATTACCTATCAGGTACACGCTTAGTTGTGTCTGTACGTGGTGATGAGTCCTATGAAGAATTGGAAATTCTCAAAGACATAGATGCTACAATGATTCTTCATGATCTACCTTTTTCAGAAGAAAAAATTGGTAGAGTGCATACGGGAAGGAGGTAATTTGAAGTCTGGATTTATTTATCATTTAATCTATAAGCCGCTGCCAAAGAAACTGTCTATATAATAGATATGGGGGTTTTATGGCCATTATTGAGACTGCTGGTGCTTCTGGCATCTCTGAATGAAGATTCATACAATAAGCAAAGTACCAGCAGTTTATTTTGATTATTGTAGTGAAGTAGAGCAGAGGATTCTTCAATGCCTAGTACGTCTTTCTTGTTACTGATGACGAATTTATTTTTCTATTGATTGCAGGCTGTTTGAATTCCTATCAGACAACAATCTGAATTTCCCTGTAATTCACCATATTCATTTTCCCAATGCAATGCACAGGTAATGGAGATACACTTTTATTGTACGGTTGAGCAAGATTCAAGAAATGAGTACTTAAGGCTTATTGTATTTTTCTTTTGAACTTGCAGGGATGACTTAGTCATTGCAGCTGGTACTAATGTTGGGGCACTTTTGGTGGATGGACTTGGGGATGGTCTTATGCTAGAAGCTGCAGATCAGGATTTTGATTTTCTGAGAGATACCTCTTTCAACTTACTGCAGGGTTGCAGAATGAGAAATACAAAAACAGTATGTAACATACCTTTCAAAAATGGCTTTTTTGGGAGATGAGTATCTTTACTCGCTTGTTAACTTTCTTCTAATTCCAGGAGTATGTCTCATGTCCATCATGCGGTAGAACTTTGTTTGACCTTCAAGAAATAAGTGCAGAAATAAGAGAAAAGACATCTCACTTGCCTGGTGTCTCGGTACATATTTTTATCCAAACCTTTTGAGCAAATGGTGCTGACTATCCACTTCTATTCTGGGACTCATGTTATATTTTGCTTTTTCTTGCATTTTCTATTGTCAGATTGCTATTATGGGTTGCATTGTAAATGGACCGGGTGAGATGGCTGACGCAGATTTTGGATATGTTGGTGGTGCTCCCGGCAAGATCGACCTATATGTTGGAAAGGTACTGCATTCTTTCCTTTTTTTTTTTTAACGAACATTCTTTCCTCTGAAGTTGTTTATTTTGGGAATGTGCACAATTCTATTGCTGAGCTTGGATTTCTGTTTCAGACTGTGGTAAAGCGAGGAATCGCAATGGAGGGAGCCACCGATGCCTTGATCCAGCTGATTAAAGATCACGGCCGATGGGTTGACCCACCAGCAGAAGAAGAGTAAGATCTAGCAGTTGAGATTTGCATACAGGAAATAAAAGTTGCGAATTCTAATTTAAACATGTAGCAGAAGCAATGGAAGTTGGCACAACCAATAGTTGGGGGCAGTGTCGAAATCATTAGTCTTTCTATGCATGTGAACCAGTGTAACCGAGTGGCATTGGGAGGTTATAATCTTCAAATTTTACCATACAAATTAATTAGCATTGTAATTTATCCACCAATAAGAAATTCAAGATTTGCTTAATAAAAAGCAATGTTGTTTTTGCCACCACCATTTCAATGTTTAAACTTTTGCAATTCAATTGATTTTGTACATTTTGTCCTAAAAAGATGTATTATTAACAATTCATGATAACTGTGAGGTTTCGAGTCACTATGAAGAAGAAAGATGACTTTAAATGAAGTTAAAAATGAAATCATGAAGAATTTTTTCAAGCTAATTCAATGAAAATAACAAACTAAAGTTCGTAAAGAGTTACAGAGATGAATTAGAAATAGAGGAAATACATCAAAATGAAACAGATAAATCTTTGCAAAATTCCAAACCCAATACAAATTAAATCGTCTCTCAGAGCTTTCTATATTCCAATACAAACTCTAAAAGGCCATGTAGTTGCTGGAGCCTGACTTCCTTGATCAATGTCACTATCAAATTCTAACAAGTACTATATATATATAAACTCAAATACAGCCCAACAGAATTGCAATGACAGTATTTTTTAACAGTGCAACAATAACAGTTCAGTTCAACATGTAAAAATACTAACATTTGTATTTTGTTAGTGAACATAGAAAGGAAAAAAAAGAAAGATAATTAACCAACAAAGTAATCGAGAATTTTTCTTTACATTTACAATTTTGAGTGTTTGTTAAATTAATAGCAGTTTATTTTACATGTATTCTTAGGGTTTACAATCCGTGAAATGGAACATCTGGTTCTTAGGGTTGACAATCCATAAAATGGAGCGTGTGTTTCAGTCAAAAAACATAGTGCATTTTAACCAAAAATACGAAGGTGCTAATCTGTGTCAAAAGTTAAATGTTACGTGAATTGTTAAATCATGCATATGCGAACGTTATATTGCCATTCGGTAGACGTAAGATGTCAAATATTATATTAAGCCGATGTTGGAAGGATAATGTGAAATTGATGGGTTATTTTACTTGTGTTTTCTATTGACATTCCATATGACATTGAAGGGTGTTAAATTTTCAATTTACATTGCCTTTCTTCCAAACACCAAAATTATCTTTACATTTCCTCCCAGGAAAAAATTATCATTACTCTATTTTATGCATCGAAAAAAACACTCTATTTTAACAAACAAATTCCAAGATTACAGTAGTCCTCGTCAACTCAAGCTATTTCAGAGTTGATGACATTTCTTTCTTCAACATTTCTGCCATTCGATCATTTCCAAACTTCATATACCCTTCAATAAAAGTATCATAAATCTTCGAATCTGGTTCAAACCCTTTGCCTGCCATTTTGGCCTGAAGTTTTAACGCTTCAGGCATCTGACCATCCTTGCACAACCCCATAACCAATAACTCAAAAGTCCTCCTATTTGGACAAAAACAAGCATCTTCCATTGCAATCCTAAGAAGCTCCAGAGCTTCAGAAGCTCTCTTCTTCTCACAAAGCCCTCCAATTAATGCTCCCATTGTAGAAGCTTCAAGGCTCAAATCTTTCCTCTGCACCAAATCTTTATATACAACAATTGCTGAATCAACATCCCCGACTTTACAATACCCGTTAATTAGATGCTCAAGTGTAATGCTACTACTTTCTCCTTCACCAATATCCATTTCTTTGAAAATTTCTTCAGCCTTTTCAATCTCGCCAGCCTTGCAAAATCCACCAATTATAGTATTATAAGCCTCTGCACCAGGCTGAATTCCTTTAGCTCTCATTTCTTGCCATAACTTCTCTACTTCTTTCATCTTCCCTTCATCACAAAACAAAGCCATCAAAATATTATAACTGTACTCATTTTGACAACATCCAAATTTCTCCATTTCACTCCATACTTCCTTTACCATCTCAATTTCACCATCTCTATAAAATCCCATCATCAAAGCATTAAAACTCTGTACATTGGGCCTCACTCTAACTTCACTATCACCATTTCCCAATCCAAAAATCTCCCTAAAAATGCCATAACCAGCATAGGAACCTTTACACTTAGAAACCCAATAAATCAACAAATTACAAGTAGCAATTTGGGGGCTTATCCCACGAGACCTTAACTTTCTTACAATTTCAATACACCCATCAACCTTTCTACACTCGAGACAAGATTTTATTAACAAATCAAACACAAATGGAGCAGAATCGCATATCCTATAAGTTTTTACCAACATTTGAAAGAATTTAATGGGCGCATCACTATAATTAGACAAAAGAGGTGAAACTAGAGCAGACTTTATTATGGACAAAGCTTGGACCTTTAAGCGTGCACGGGAGATGACATGAATAATGGTAGAGTAAGAGTGAAGATCATGAAAACAGAGGGAAGAATTGTCAAGAGTGAAGAAGAAGAACCGTAGTGCAAGATGGGGTTTTGATTTCAATTGGACTGCAATTTCGGAGAACTGGATAGGGGTTAGGGTTTCAGTGGAGTGAAGGAGAGTCCGGAGATTTGACCACCGGGATTTGGAACAGTGATGTGTAAGGAGTGTAGCGACGGTGGAGACTATACGGGATTGATCGGATGGTGGAGATGAAGTGGAGGAGAAGGAATAGAGAGGGTAAGGTTTCAGTATGCATTTTGGAGAGAAGATGGAAAGGCACTTTACAATTTCCATTCGAGCTGAGCTATCACTTGCAGAGTTCACAACGAAAGAACCAACAATTCTTTGAAACATCCAGTCCTTCGATTTCCTATAAATAAGGTAGTCAAACTTGCGATTATAAGTAAAATTGGGAAGAGCCCTCTAAAATCATACGGTAAACTCAACTCCCACTTTATAAAAGCCATGTGATCTTATATCGAAAAATATGCAAATAAATAAAACATCAACAAAAAAAAAACACAAAATTTAATAAAAACTTGTTACTCCATAATGCAAACATAAATAACAATAGAAACTACAACAAATCACACAAGTTTATAACTTACCAATTCATCAATGAAGTCCAAAAAATGTTAGATTATTTCAGGTAACAAGCAACTCATGAATCTCTGCACCTTTAAAGGAAAAAATTTCCAATCACAATAATCCACAAATATTCATCAAGAGTCAAAGAACCGCAACTGATGATACCAATAGCATTGGAAAATCAAGGACCCGTCAAAAAAATAATAAAAAAAGAAGAAATAGAGACAGATCAACTGAACAAAGTAAAAAGAAACTGATTCATAGAACATAGTCTACAGATTTCGAGTTATATGTAACCAAACAAATATATCTATATTTTGGCTGCCAAGAAAATCAATTAAACAGAAGTAACAGCAATCAATTACATTTTCAAAATTTGGATTTGGAAAACTGTTGGTAAAAGACCAGTTATTTTACAAATGATAGATTAACAACAGAAATCTTCAGGTGAAGACGATACCAACCAATAATATTTAAATAACTCTCCAACTTTTCAGGACCAACATAGTTAGAACACCTAAAAATTGAAAACTTCAAGCAAAAATGATTTCCCTGCACTTTCTCAGTAGCCAAACAAAGACAACAGCCTCCCCTCCCAGGCTCGGCGAAACAAGGAACAATTCGGAAATCAGTACAACCCAAAGATAAATAAATTCTGGACAATAACCTTAATAACAGATAAAGCACAGATTCAAATACTGAAAATGAATCACTAAACAGAGATACAAAAATGAATAAAATTAGAAATTCAAAAATTACCTAAAAGGAGAAACCTTTTCACTGCGGTCGGGTGGGATCTAGATGGCTGGTGGATCAACGGCTCTCCGTTAAACCAGGGATCTATCATGTGTCAATTCCCGTTCTAATGATGTAAGAGATCCCCTTAAGGACTATCTATTTGGCCGCTGACCTCTAGTTGAAGGAGGCAGTGTAGCCCGCTAACTGTGATTCCTGTGGGAAGCGCATTTGCCTTTCAGTGCCGCCGAAATGCCCCGCTCTATTTTTCTGAAAGATCTTGTCCTCTTCCTACCTCCATGGATTCGCTATTTTCCGAACCTGATCTCCTGAATCAGATGAAAAGTTTAGGTACTTTAGCCAATTACCCGAGCCACTGTTACCCGAATTTAAGGATTTTTTTCCTGAAAAAAAAACCTCAATCATTATTTTCCTTACATTTTAAGGTTTTTTTTTTTTTTTCATTATAGAAAAGATAGATGTGTCAAGTTGAAACTTCTCTCAAAAGGGTTAAAAACAGAAATGGAATATCTTTATTTTTTAAATTAAAAATATTTAATTAATTATAATTGTAATAGTATTTAATTAATTATAATTGTAATAGTATTTAATAATTCTAAAGTAAAATGAGGTGGTCTCTAAGTCAGTAAGTCAGATTTATCTTCTTTTACGTGTTTATATTATCTTATTCTTGTATTATCATAAGTTAAAATAGCAATATGGTGTGGAAGCTAAAGATATTACTTCCATTGCAACTCCAATTCCATTTGTTTGTCACCTTTCACTGCTCACTCATCACTTATTATTAGCATTGTTTGTCTTTTACAAATCATTATTGACATTTATCACTTGAGAATTGTGTTTTGTTTAATTTCAAATTGCTAATGACTATACTGAGTAATTACATAGTGCATCGGAAACACCACATCAAAATGATGAGTTGGTGTAACAAACCAATATCAAATAGACATATGGCAATATTACAATTTAAACATCGAGAATTAATTAAAAAAAGACTTGATTATGTGGTGATGTATAACACAAAAGGACTTCTTTTTTTTATTTTTCACAAGCACAAAAGCACTTGATTACCAATATATTTAAGGAAAAGAAAACCTTCATCAATTAGAATGAAGAAGAAAATTAAATAATAGT
>CATIWJ010070873.1:0-23886 GCA_949640765.1 Croton laevigatus | reverse complement strand
GCTCAATAGCTTTCTTCAACAACAAACTCATTTTTCTACTAAGTTTAGCTCTTCGCAAAACCCAAGAATCTCTTGTATGTTTATACTCGGTATATAGATTTCTTGCTTCTTCGTCAATCTTCCAAACCCTATTATTCCAATTCTTGACAATTGGCGGCGGCAATATTTCCCGGCCGTGGATAACACGCTCAATACTCCTTAGCCGAAGCAAAAAAATCTATTTTCCAATATAATTCTTGATAGTGATTTTCAATATTCTTTGAATATTCAACTTTCTTGTGAAAATAAGCACACGTATCTTTTAAAATATTATATATAACATAGAGATAAAATTCCAACTGTTGATATAATTGCTGTAATTATGTCCGCCGTGCTCAAATTTAGACCTAATTAAACAAAAATAAAAGTCAATAATCAATATTATTAATAATAATAATTTGATCAAGCCATTTATATGTATTACAAAGAAGAGATTAATTCTCAATTAGTGTAGCATTCTCTTTACACCATACAGAACTCTATATATAGAGGAAAAAAGTTCATGATTAAACATAAAAAAAAATTCCCTATTTGCTTTTAAAAAATGAAATTAGTAGACTTGACTTTGGCAGTTAAAGAAATTAAAATTAATGTGTCAGATTTTAAATATCAAAACGAGTGATAAGCCAAGATCCAGTCAAAACGCATAATAAATAAATAAATAATTATAACATTTGATTATTGAGTTGATTAATGTTATGAATATATGTACGAATGTGTTTATATTTTGCTTAGAGTATCTCTAATGCTAATGTAAATTACATTAATCCACTTGCCACATAGGAAATATAGAAGACTTTTTCTTAAAAATGCTTTCCAATGCTAATGTTTATTTTGGATGTGAAGCTTATATGGACTTGACATTGTTGAACTCACCTTCATTTCTAAAGGGTCTTCTACACAATGTCTACATTTAATAATGCATTGTGATTGGTTATATATTAAATAATAATTCCAACAAAGAAAAAAAAAACAAAAGAGAAAGTGTTACATTGTCGATAAAAATTTTAAATTGGATGTCAATATATTAGCATCCATTCACATCTCCCTTGACATCTTCTATTTTATTAGACACATAAACCAATAGAAGGTGTTGCATTGGATATGCTCTTAAAACTTAGATGTGATAGCTACATCTGAAAATTAATTACTATGAAATTTCGCTTCAATTTAAAAGATTATTATAAATTTATAAATTCGTTTGAAAATGCTCTAAATATTTTGTAGATTATAATGCAATGAGGACAATTACATTCCGAGCTTTTATATAATAAAGAATATCATACAATAAAATCATAATTACATTACAGTATGCTAAATATTTACATTTTCTTACTGTATAAAAATAAGGATAAAATAAGGGGGTAAAAAAAGGTTCATTCTATTATTTAATTCATGTAAATTTAGTCTGAAGGAATTGTAAAAAAAAAAAAATTAATTGTTATTTCTTGTAACTTATTAAACCGTATATCTAATAAAACTATAATTAAATATTTTTATAAGTTAAATTTCTAGGCAAAGCAAGAATACCAAATTTGAAAAAAAAAAACTGGAGAGCAACATTAAAACCGAGTTCAATATATTTTGATTTCATGATTATTTCGGTTTTGATTGCTAAAAAGTAATTTAGCCAACAAATCATTCCCATCATTTTGGAGTTGAATAGCTTTCTCCTATAACTTACCCATTTTTCTACTGAGTTTAGCTCTTGGCAAAACCCAAGATTGTCTTATATGTTTATACTTGCTAAACAGATTTCTTGCTTCTACGTACCCTATTATTCCAGCTCTTGATAATCAGCATGGGCCGAAATATTCCTCGTCTATATAAGATATGTGCGATGTCACTTCTTAAGTGAAGCAAAAAATCTATTTCTGAATATAATTCTTGAAAGTTGTTTTCAAGATTATTTGAGGATTTAACTTTGTTGTGAAAATGGTCATATGTATCTTTGGAAATATTATATAATAATGATAAAACACCAATTGTTGCTGATATAATTGCTGCAATTATAGCCATTATGCCCACTTCAGAACCTAAAACAATAATTAAAATCAAGAAAATATATTTGTTAAGTTACTCTTAATTAATTAATAATTTATGATCGATCAAAAAATAATAATAATTTACGAAAAAAAAAAATTATCATGCATCAAAATATTATTTAATAGTAAATGCATATGTAATCTATAGTAGACTCTCAATCAATCTTTAGGAAAAAATTTTCAAAAATAAAAAAAAATTTAAAAAATTATAGTTTAATTTACATTACCTTAATATAGCACCTCCCAAATAAATAGTGGCATCCAATTTACACCATACAACTGTATATATACGGGGCAAAATTATAGGACTTAACTAATAAATTCAAACATTAAATGACCAAAAAATGGAAAGGAAAAGAGAAAGAAATTCTGAAGGAAATTGGTGACTTGGACAAGTGATTAAAGAAATTTTAAAAATCAGGAAACTTCTTTCAAGTCAACATAAATTTGTTGAGCTAATTAATATTTTTCTATTAGAAATGAATCAAACATATTTCTAAGTTGCTAGTATTAGATTTGGCTTAAATACAGGAGTAAGTTTCAGCTAAGTTGGTTAAGACGCTAAGCTTCTCCCGATATAGTTCGGATTTGACTCATACATCCTTCTCCCTTCTTAGATTAGGATAAATTTAGAAATATCTATGTGGAAAAAAAAAAAGATTTGGCTTAAATATATTGCTTAGAATTGACTACCTAACCTTAAAAAATTAGGAAAACTCCTTCTCAATTTGTGGTATTATCAATTCTTATTAATGCATAAATTATTATAACATCATTTATTTTCTTGAGGAGACTACATCAACTATGATCGGTATATATATATTCCACTTGTCCCAAATTATATTTCCTTTTTCTCGTTGGAGAAATATGATTTCTGTAATTTTCTACTCTACTGCCATCCATTAAATATTGAAATCAACAAATTTAAATTAATGAAATCTCTCTTCTTTTTCTAGAAGACTTCAAGTGAAAAAAGTAAATACTTCTCAATGGGATCAACTATTTTTCTGCTTTGATTACATTGATTTTTATATTAAAATTTGTTGACACCAAAATTTTACATTGTTTAAATCAATCAATCACAAAAAAAAAAAAAAGTCAGAATGAAGTTATGAAATCTAATGCATAATTACTCAAATCGTTATGCTACCTTCATGTTTTTCAATTGTTTACATTTCCATTTATAGTAAGTGTTGTAATTATTTATTATTATTTTTTTATTGGTATGGGTGAAAAAGTAAGTTTTGTAAAAGATTCATAATTATTTATTATTATTTCTGTATTGTTATTGGTGAAAAGTTAATTTTTTGGTATTTATATTTTTAGAATATAAAGAATTGAAAAAGATGGAGGTAATATTTTGTTAGAGTTGCACCAAGTAATGCGCAAATTGTGCAATTTTTGTTATTAAACATAACATAATTTATAAATATTTGTCTTTATAACAAAAATTAAAATAGCTCCAAAATAAAAATTATGAATTAAGTTTGATGTAGAATACAACATTAGGGAAACTAGCAAATCAACATTTATTTACCCTAACATCTAAAAAAAAAACCCCCAAAATTAAGAAGTTCAGAAATCTAATGCACGGTTACCCAACGTTAAGTTTTGTTAGTTTCTACTTCTATTTTTCTGATTTCTTTACATTTAGTTTTCAACAATATTAAGAAAATCAGTTTTTCACTAAAATTAAAAAATAAATAATTAAAAAATTACTAATTTTTATAAATTTTTTACAAAATTTATTATAAAAAAATATAAATAATTAAAAATATACTAAAAAATATAAATAAATAAAAAAAAATCAGAGGCAGGAGTTTAATAGGTTTTTAATTAAACTACCATATATTAGCTGGAATAGCAAATTGTCCGGGTGGTTTGCACTCTTCGTCGTACATCCAATGAAAATCCTTTTTTGTTTTTTAGTGAGGGGAAGGGGATTGATTATGATTTATGGGACCTATTCCCACCAACTTCCCCGATGAAATTCAATGCATCATTCTTAATTCAATGAAAAAAGTTAAAAAAAAAAAAAATTTAAATAATTTATCGCTAAAGGGGCAAAAAAGTAAAAAACTAGAGAACCTCTAACCTTACACGCTCTAACCAACTAAGCTATTTTTAAAACTAATTATTTAGCCGTGTTTAGCTATTTCAATAGTTATTACATATTTATATTAGCGGTTTATAAAATGTTAAAAGTTATATAGATTAGTTTTTAATAGAATCCTACTTAAATAGCAAAAAATTATCCCAAAATTTAAAAAAAAAATTTAAATCATTAAAAAGTTAAAAGTTATTTTAAAAATTGTCGCTAAATACAACTTTAGTTTAACACAAAAAAAAGACATGAACTTGTATTAATAAAATGTCAATTTAATTGTCTTCTGTGCTTGCTATGTTGTTATCTCATCATCTATGTTTATCAGACACATATTTTTGCCTATCAAATATTTTAATTTTTTCTTGTGGTACTCTAAGCTTGCAAGTATTCAATCATGCTCCTCATCGGTTTTTTGAAAATTGAAATTATTCTTTCAAATAAAACATATTCAATGAGTTTTTAGAATATTTTTGCAAAATTTGTACATATAAATTACATTGAGCACAACCCAAATCTAATATTTACTATTACACCATATAATAAAGAAATCTGTTGTTAAATATAGTTTATAACTACAACGTAAATTATCTAACCATTCAATTTAATTTTCTGAAAAATCATAAATATGTAGTCATTATTGTTATACTGCAAAACCTATTTCAGAGTTAACCATGTAATACACAATATTTTCATCTTCAAATTAAAAAAAAAAAAAAAAAGAACAAAACAAACAAATATTAAATATTAAATATATCAACTGAGATTCAATATTTTCTGGTTTGGTTCTGATAACTAGAAATTAATTTAGCAAGCTCATTTCCATCATTTTCAAGCTCAATGGCTTTCTTCAACAACTTACTCATTTTTTCTACTAAGTTTAGCTCTTTGCAAAACCCAAGAATCTCTAGTATATTTATACCTGGTATATGGGTTTCTTGCTTCTCCGTCAATCTTCCAAACCCTATTATTCCAACTCTTGACCAGGGGCGTAGTTAGGGAGGGGGCCATGGGGGCGTTGGGCCCCATAGAGTTTTGGAAGAAAAATGAGAATATTTACAGGCTATATAGTGCTGGAATTTGCTGATGGTAGCCAAATGGTGGTGGTTGGACGAAACAAAGATGAACTGAAAGAAAGAAGATGAAGATGAAAGAAAAGAAAAGAAATAAAGCAAGCAAAAGCCCATTAACTTATATTAAAAGAAAAGCCCAATAACTTATATGAAACGAAGCGTTTCGTTAAAGGGTTTAATTTAAAGTTTTTTTTTTCAAAAATAAAATAAAATTACATAATAGTTTCCCTTTTTCCACACAGCAGCCGACTTCTTTTTCCCCATTTCATTTCTTCTTCCTTCTTCTAATTCTACTTCATACACTGCGGTATCACTAACTTGAAAACTTTGTTGTTGAAATGCGCATGGATGAGAATTTCTCTGATTTGAATGGAATTGAAAACCTTGGCAAGAAGATGATTTTTTCAAGAAAACATGATGTTTTTCCTTTAGTATTTAAGTTAATCAAATTGTCGTTTTTTTTGCCAGTTGCTACTGCTACTGTGGAGAGAGTATTTTCTGCAATGAAATTCATTAAGACCCCTCTTTTCAATACAATGGGAGATGAATTATTGAATGATTGTATGGTTTGCTTTATTGAAAATGATGTATTTAAAAATGTTAGCGATGAAGATATTATGTATAGATTTCAATCAATGAAAAATAGGCGTGGATCTTTGTAATTCAATTACAATTTTTAATATTATTTATGAATTTTATATTTTTTTCATATTTTTTATTTATTTTTATTTTTAATTGAATTACTGGAGATAGTGACATAGTCAGAATTTTGAGCCCCCCGACTTCATTTTTCTGGCTACGCCACTGCTCTTGACAATCGGCGGCGGCAATATTCTCCGGCGGTGGATAACACATTCAATATTACTACCTCAAATTTTTTTATTTCTTTACACTCTAAAAACACAAATACTAATACAACTCTACTTTTCACTAATACCAATACAAAATAATAATAAACAATTATCAACTCTTTACAACACTTACTTTTTCACCAATACCAATACATAAATAATAATAAACAATTAAACCTACTTACCCAAAAAGGAAACGTAAACAATTGAAAAAATTTGCCAAAAACGGAAACGTAAACAATTGAAAAAACTGGAGGTAGTATTTATTAGTTATTTTTTGGAGTAATTATATATATACATATTAAGTCTCCATTTAAGACTAGAAAAGGGAATTCATTAATAACAAAATTCTTTAGGCGTAATGCTCCAATTTAGGTTAGGAAAAGAAAAAAGAAAAGGTTTTCTTTCTTGGTGGCAGTGTATATATATATATACTGAATTTTTATACGTTTGTGAACGAAGAGGGTTGTTGCCGTTGATAATATGCAAGAGGAACCAATTGAAAATTATGATGCAATAATTTATATCACATGTTTGGTGGGCAAAACTGTTAAGAATCTGGGCCTAACTAACCTGAAAACCCGAGTTGACAGGTGAGGATTGCCCAGCCTTATAAATCTTATTCAGCCCCTTCTCCAAACCGATGTGGGATTCCTTACACACCCCCCTCACGCCCAGATTCATCTGGAGCGTGACATCGGTAGTTTCTCTGCAGGAGATCACCCATTTCGGGTGCAGAGGCCCACCACGGGCCGCCCATATCGGACCATCATCCATTTCGGATCATCGTCCCGACATTGGTGGAGAGGACATGCTTTGATACCATGTTAAGAATCTGGGCCTAACTCACCTGAAAACCCGAGTTGACAGGTGAGGATTGCCCAGCCTTATAAATCTTATTCAGCCCCTTCTCCAAACCGATGTGAGATTCCTTACAAAAACATTGATTTGGAAGAGTTTTACCATAAAGAAGTTGAGGACTGCTTAGTGGTGGTTGAGGTCTATGCCAGCCAAATTGTTTACTTGAGAACGTTTATCATGATTTCAGGTACTTATTTAATTATTATTTTCAGTATAAATGATTGAATTTGTTTATTTTTATAACCCAATGAAATTGTATTGCATTTACTTATTTGTTGTTTTTTTTTTAAATTTTCAATCCAGAAAGTTTGGAGATTTTATTAAAATTGTAAAAAAAAAAAATAGTTTTAAGCTGAAATTTTTGTATGTTTATCTTCTGTATGTCTATTTTTAGGAAAATTATTTGAGGATGAATTTTGTAAATTTTTGTTGATGAATTTTACAACTTTCCTCACATCTGTCAGTTGAAAAGTTATTCTTCAACTGAATTTGATAAGGTCTTTTTGAGTTTGAATTTTGATTGGTCTGAAATTTTGCATAATTGATCTTTTAATATTGAAGTATGTTTAGTAAAAATTTTAGAATTTTTGGCCTAAACAGTTATTTTCTATGAATTTTAAAAATAAGGGGCTGTTTTGATTAATTTTGATCCATTTGACTCTAAATTCTATAAGTTCTGTTTTTAAGTGAGTATTAATATAAAATTGAGTTTAATTAAACTTTTAAATGATTTTTGAAATTCGAAAATTATTTCTAAATTTATTCTGTGCATCATTGTCATGTATAATAGGTTGTTTCCCGTCATGTCGAGTTAATTAATATATTGTTCATTTAAGAAGTTTATTGGTCAACACTCGGGGTTCGACCTGATAGATTTTAGTAATGAGAACCAAAGTAAGTTCCACGGGTGTATGTGATTACTTATGATTTGCTACTTGATATATATATATATATATATATAGTGTCATATGGAAATGAAGAATTCTAGGTCGAGAAGATTCTTGAATTTTTATTTTGATGTGTGCTTGTGATTAAAGTTAAGGTCTGTTTGATTCTTGTGGTTGAAATAAGTGAGGATTCTTGTTATATATATATATTTTTATTTTTGTGCTTGAATAAGGGTGGGATTGAATTCGGAACACTATTATGTTTGAAATTTTCTGTGATTGATATACTTGATTCTGTTATTTTTGGTTTTAGATTGTTTCCTTACCATTCATGGACTTACTGAATGTTTATATATAACGCTTACATCTATATAAATTATTTTGTAGATTTCTAATATTCCAATAAGGTGAGGCTCATATTCTTTTTTCTAGAGCTGAGCATTCAAGTTGGATCAGTAATTCTATTTAATTTTGTTTAGATTCTTGTTCTAGATTGATTTTCAGATTGTAAATGAAAATATTGGTTTATTTTACATTTTATAACTAAGAAATTTTCATATAATGGAGCCACTGCCGTTAAATTGAAACAGAAACATATGTGATTGAAACCATGATTCTTTTTCAAACAGAATCCCAAATGAAGATCGAAAGATACTCCGATTGGTATAATTCCATGAATTCCATCAGAAACCTGTCTGAAACTCAAGTGGCGTGATTATCATATGTTGGGTTTTAGACATTGGTTCGATTTCCGTCCTTCTTCATTGTTCTTCTAACGGTTTTCAATTTTCATTCCGATTTGTTTACGTCTGGTAGTTTATCAGAAAAAAGGAGTTTAAAATTGCAGTCCAGTTGCTAAGATAGTTCTGGTTGCTTTATTTTTTGATCGGTTTATGTTTCTGATCCATTTCCATTCATTTTCATTTCTGATGTATTTCATCTTTGTTTCATTTGTTGTTTTCATTCAAGAGCATTTGTTTTGTGAAAAACTTAAAGATTCTGATGAGTTTCTGAATAATTATGATGTTTTCTGATGGTGCGTGAAAGCTAGTTTTGGTTGAAATATGGTGGAAGCAGGTTTGAAGTTCAACAAAAATAGACGAGATATTTGATTTCATTGAGTTTTGGGGCTGCTGCTGGCTGGAAAAATGCAAGATGGTCATTTTTTAATCTCTCTGGTAAATTGTCATTGCCAGAATCGGCGTTGGAGTATCACCGAAAATTGCACGGTTGCCGAAATTTTACCGGAAACTTCTTCTAAACTCATTATATAGATATGTTAACATGTAGCCAAAAATGGATTTTTTTTTTTTTTGCAATTATTTTCAATTAACGACCTTAAAAACTCAACATAGTCATATTTTTCATTATTTTGTTGAATTTGATTGTTTTGCTTATTATTTTAATTGTGGTGGATGCATTTGTATATATCCCTGAGACATTTAATATACTTTTCTTTAGGGCTGTAAACAAACTGAGCCGAGCCGAACACTGGCCTGTTCGAGCTCGGCTCGTTTATGAATCGAGCAAGCTCAAGCTCAGCTCGTTTATTTAACGAGCTCTAGTTTAAGCTCGAGCTCGACTCGTGAGTTCGATAATTTTCGAGCCGCTCGAGCTCGAAAGCTCGTTAAGAACCGTTCGCGAGCCTGTTCACGAGCTCAAGCTCTTTTACGAGCATATTCGAGCTGTTCACGAGTCTTTTCGAGCTCATTTGCGAGCCTGTTCGCAAACTCGAGCTCGTTTACATATAAATGATACAGTTCGTGAACATACTCATTTGTTCACGAGCATGTTCGAGCTCGGCTCGTTTATTTCACAAGCTCGATTATGGAGCTCGAGCTCGGCTTGTTTAGCTGACGAACGAACTCGAACGAGCATTTAACGAGCCGAGCACCGAGCCGTTCACGAGTAGCTTGGTTCATTTACAGCCCTACTTTTCTTATAAACCATGTCTCTGGACTCTGGCTAAAGCAGTTGAAGGAATGTTTAAAAATCCAACGCGGAAGATATTTAGAATTTCTAACTAGATAGCAAGCAACCTTTGTTACTTACTAAAGCAAGAAAAAAAAAAATCATTTTGCTATAGTTGAAAGTGAACAAAACCATTTTCATTTCTTTTGGAATTAAATATGTTATGGATCACTGAAACTAATCGGATTAGGATAACATATCCATTCTGCGATTTTGGACTTATTATTGCATTATGGATAATAGTATTTGGAATTAATCTTATTTATATTTAGTTGGGTGACCATATTATAGCCATATTTGTATTACTCAATTGTTTTTGTTATCAATAGAAAAAGGATTCTTGAAAAATCCAATATATTCTAGCTAAGAAGCGATTTTTCCTCTGTTTTCCCCTCTTCCAAAACCATTGTTTTGCTTTCTTTATATTATTGTTCTCTTCCTTCAAGGGTTGCCGCTGGTCACTTCTTGGTCAGCGGTAGCTCATATTTCTTTACTTTATGCATAATTCTCTCTTTTGTAACAATCTTATCCATTTTTATTAGTCTAGAATCTTCATATTCATAGTGTTCTTGGAGTTTCAAGAAGGGGAAAAAGCTATATCTGAAAAATTTTTGGACCAATCTACTCGGATTCCAAATAATTTTCTGTTTGATTCAAGTTATCTTGTCAACAAAAGGTGCATATTACCCACCAATGAACAATCTGCTTGGGATTCTTACTCTAATCTACCAGCTGAAAGTCATGTTAATTCTATTTGCTTCAAATGAGATTTTATATTATGTAGATGTAATTTCTTTTTTATGGGAAGGGTTTTTTCTCTAATAATAGATCTAGATTTTTCCTATTATTTTAGGATTTGTGAGGAAGGATTGTTGACTCTTTTTAGTTTATTTGTAATTTTTGTTTGTGGATCTATAATTCA
Source organism: Croton laevigatus (assembly GCA_949640765.1). Classification (NCBI taxonomy): domain Eukaryota; kingdom Viridiplantae; phylum Streptophyta; class Magnoliopsida; order Malpighiales; family Euphorbiaceae; genus Croton; species Croton laevigatus. The sequence goes on along the minus strand of CATIWJ010070873.1, from coordinate 13,133 downwards.
TCTGCTGTTTTTTTTTTTAAATTTTTTGTTAAACTTTATGCTCAATGTGTATTTGCGTTGGATGATTAATGAATATTAATATCTTTGAAAAAAAAAGAAAAAAGATTCTTCAAATTTCTTTTCTTTTCTAATTGAAAATAGAAAAGATTGTTGAAACATTACGTGGAAGATAATTTTAAGGGATATTTATAAAAACCTCCCTTGTTTTACTCTATTTTACATTTTCCTCTCTGTCTTTTTTTTTAGTGAACAAAAATATTCTTATGTTTCAATTCCGTTTGACCAAAATATCATTCTATCTATTTTTCTGTTAAAATAACAATAGAATGATCAAAATATAATTTTACGGACCCTTTTAAAAAAACTTAAGAAATGAAAGATTAAAATAAAAATTATGGCAGGTTGTCTTCTTCTTCCTTTGGATGATGCCCTAATTGCCGCCACCCATGAACAACCACCGGTGCTGCCTGAAAGAAAAGTTATTATTGTTTAGAATTTTCAAATTGATTTCGATTACAATGTCCCAATCTGCTATCTGTCTGCTTCCAAAAAAGACAACCAGGGGTTGATGCAATGCCCATTACATATCAGCACTTTTTTTTTCCCTTAAAAATCCATAGCCTCACAACTACTTGGGCCTACAATTGATTGAGACTTGGTTTTTTGTAATTTTGCTGGAAGTCACAATCTCTTTGTTTTGTGCTGTATTAAATGGGGAGGGAAGGCTCTGCAAATGCAACGACCTGGAAACCATGGTACACGTGTAGGTAGTAGAAGATGCTCTGCTTTTTTGGTAGTCTACTAATAATAACATTATTTTAAATTAAATGTTTTTGAATTAGTATTGTATTTTGATGTTTTCTGTAAAAAAAAAAAATGTTAGATAGATAAATATAAAAAATTGAAAGTGCAAGATAATTTATGGTAAGAACTTAAATACTGAACTGGTTGTTTTTTCAGGCAGCACGGGTGGCTGTTCATGGGCAACCGCGATTAGGGCATCATCCGTAGGAAGAAGAACTGTCATTTTTTTAAAAAAAAGTTAAAAGGGTCCATAAAATTATATTTTTATCTTTTACTATTATTTTAACAGAAAAAAGAGTATTTTTGTCAAATGGAATTGAAATGCAAGAATATTTTTGTGTACTAAAAAAATAGGAAGAAAAATGTAAAATAAGACAAAACCCACTAATTTTAAAAATCCAGATTTTTGTTAAATTAAATCTGAAATCGTTTTGAAATTTTATTTCTAATTAATTCCACAGCATATACTTAGTTTCTTTAAAATGAAAAATCAAAAAAACACAAATGGATTGAGATAGTAACATGCGATCATGATCTGTTATATTTCTTAATTAGTATGCACCTATTTAACAAAGGTAATATGGCAAACAGCTTGGCTAGCATTAAAGGTCTAGAAGAAGAAGAAATTTTGTGACCCAACTCTTATCCCTTCATTTGTCAAACTTTCCATCTTCTCACAAAATGATTAACAAAAATAGTCTATTAGTACTATATGTTCCACATTATATTCAAAATCAAAAATAATTTAAACAATAGTATTGGGAGCCAACAGAGGTGTAAGATATTTGTTCTCCAGTCCTAACGGAATAATTTCGAATCTCCCTACTCACATCCTGGTGCGAGAGTTTATATCTATGTTAAAAAAAAAATTAATAGCTTTATCCGTAAATGTTCTATTGTGTTTTAAACAAATGGCACATAATATATTTTTCGCGAAAGAAAAGTTTAAATAGCTTGTTATTATTATTATTTTTTAATATAGATATTCTAATCTAAGGAGAGGATGGTAATAATCGAACCCAAATTTCTCTAGTAAAGTAGTTACACTGTCAACCACTGCACCGACTCTTTCGCCTTTAAATAGCTTGTTATTAAGATGTGTAGAATAAAGATTAGAAAAAAGGAGTCCTAAAGACTTTCACATGAACAATAATAGTGAAGGTCACGTGAAGTCTCCATTTTATCAAAAGCCACCACTTCTCTACATGTGAATTGTCAACTTCCTCGTTCATTTTCATATAATCATCTTATTCTTTTGTCCCATCCTTATGGTCTTTCACGTTTGTTCTTCTACCTGCCTCAGTTCTTAATGTCAGAACAAATAATTGTTAAAGATAAAAATGTCTTCTCTTTACTAGTTAGCTACATAATTTATAATGAGAGTAATTTTATCCAAAATCAAATATGTGCTCTGGTATTAACAAAGTTTATTTTTCATGTTGTAAGATATTTATTATTATCAATTTAGTTTACAATTTTATAATCAAACATTTATAGAGATTAAAAAAATGGAAACTAAAGATGAGGAAGAATATGTTTCAAAACCAAAAAAACAAAACTTTAGACAAAAATAAAACAAAAGAATGCATCTCTAATGACCCTTCATTTGTAAGCTAATTTACTTTAGCAGTTAGAATGATAGCTTTTTTCCAATCAGAAGACAATTCAGTTTAACTTACTCTCAATAATAATCAAAACAAACATTGAATGATGAAATTAGTATTAAAATTGAATCATTATGAAACTAACAATATAAATGATGAAAAATAAAAAAAGTCAAATTGAAAGGCTAATGATCTTGGGAAATAGAGATTATAGCTAAGAGATTGCATTATTATTAATTAAGACTTAAGAGAAATAACCATATCACATGCTAATATTCTTTTCTTGTTTCTTCTTCTTAGCATCATATTTTTCATTGATTAGATACAAGTAGATATGGTAGGGCCTCTTTATACACTTTTTCAACAATTACACAATCATATTTCATCATAATCAATCCTTCCCTACAACTAACTAATAAGAGAGAGAATATTATGACTGAATATGTGTAGTACCATCCTTGTGCTACATGATAATGATGTGGGGATATACTTTTTTTTAAGCACTTTTTAATATAAAATATTCTCATTTACTTGTTCGTCTAGGTTTTTATGTCTTTTAAGCTATTAAGAGGTAAAAATGCTACTTTTGAACCAATGCGTTTTCAAAAATATAAAAGCACAAGCAATGGCAAACACCCTCTTAATACTCTCCTCTTTATCGTAAAAATATGTTCAATTTTTACGGATTTCTTATCATTATTCACATTTTTTATTCTATTAGAATTGGAGATGCATGGTAGAGTGCCCTGGGGAGAAGTTCAATTATTTTGATATTATGTAATTAAGGAAATTTTGAGTTTGTTAAGTAAGTTATTTTGTTTAAGTGAAAGACAAGTGGTAGATAAAGAGTCTAAATCTATTATTCATATTCTACACAAACCACAGTTATTGCACCCACAGCAAAGAAACTTATAAATAGGAATACAAGATGAAAAAGGGAAAAAAATTTATAAAAAGCAATGCTGTATTCAAATGAAAAAACAGAAAAAAATGCAAAAAACCAAGTCAACCTAAACAAGAAAACTTAAACTTCAATAAATTTTTTTAAAAAAAAATTATATTTGTCCCAAGTAAATTTATCATTTTATATTATTTTTCATTTTTATTTAGCTGATTGTAAATAAAATTAACAAATTTAGCCATACAATCTTCCGTAATTCCTTTTTTTACCAGTCTCCGAGAATTCGCCGGACTAATCCTGATCCGCATCTCGCACTTGGCAGTGATATGTGAGTATTCCGACGAAAATAACTGCATACTTAAAACTTATTAAATGAATCCAACTCGCTTACTACTTGAATCAATCTCATTATATTTGTCCAAAGTAAATTTATCATTTTATATGGTTTTTTTGTTTATTTTTTCTTAAACCGGTCCAGTATTTGATAATTTGCCCCGACTGATCCGGATCCGACTCATATATATAGCGGTGAATGAATCTTTTAATAAGGATAGCTACATGTGATAAGTATCAAACCCGAGACCTTTTTAACCAAATTCAAATCTAAGGGGCTTACCACACCAACCCATTGGTATTTTTCATTTTTGTTTAGCTGGATGTAAATAAAATGAATTAATTTATCCATACAATCTTTGGTAATTCTTTGGTCACACATGTATTTATAAATACTAACAAACTTTATCGGATTTCAGCAGTTTTAATATTTAAAAATTAATTTTTGGGGTCCATTTCATGTCACCTTTGGTGATATATAACTATATGTTAGTTCGAGTATATATTTTCTTTTAGTGGGAGTTTGTCTCCTTCATCACTATCTTCTCTCTTTCTTCTCTAGCCTTACACAATGGAACCAAACTCCACTGCCAAGTCTCTTTCTCTGCTGTTTTTGTTATGTCTAAGTTCACTAAACTTCATACATTGCAAAGTTGCTTATGACAAAAAGGCACTTATCATTAATGGCCAACGAAAAATTCTCTTCTCTGGCTCCATCCACTATCCAAGAAGCACCCCTCAGGTACCTTAATTAATTACTCAATTAAATCAACATTGTTTCATTTTTTTTTACAAATTTTGAAAATGGCAATGCTGCAGATGTGGGAAGGATTAATCCAAAAGGCTAAAGATGGAGGTTTGGATGTTATAGACACTTATGTGTTCTGGAATCTTCATGAACCTTCTCCTGGCAATGTACTTTTCAGTTCATAAACCTCTTTTCTTGGCTTTTCATATTTTTATTATAATGGGTATTGAGTACTGATTCGTTTTGTAAAATTGAAGTATAATTTTGAAGGAAGGAATGATTTGGTTCAATTCATTAAGTTAGTCCAAAAAGCTGGTCTCTATGTTCATCTTCGCATTGGACCTTATGTATGTGCAGAGTGGAATTTTGGGTAATTATTATTTTATTTTATTTTCATCAACTTTTTATTACCTTATCATTTGTTTTAATAATGTAGTATTTTGTTGTGTTTAGGGGATTTCCTGTTTGGTTGAAATTTGTACCAGGAATAAGCTTTCGGACAGACAATCAGCCCTTTAAAGTATTAATTTCCCTCTCTATCTATATATTATTAACAGAAATAAAATAATTATTGCTTACATTATTATCGTTATTAATTATGATGAAATTAAAAGGGAAAGAAATTTGGTATGCAGCTGGCAATGCAAAAGTTCACACAAAAAATAGTTGAAATGATGAAAGCTCAAAATTTATATGAATCTCAAGGTGGACCCATTATACTGTCTCAGGTATGAATATGATGATTAATACTAGATTATTTTATTATAATGATGATTAATACTATTTTTTTAATAGTACTATTATATAGTATAATTTAACGGTTGATTTAACCCCACGTCGGAATCAACATATTACAACATAACGCACTAACCCCACGTCGGAATCAACATATTACAACATAACCCACTAACCACTGGTTTTCTCCAAAATATTACCAATTACTAATAGATTAAAAAAAAATGAATGTTTGTATTGCAGATAGAAAATGAATATGAACCAGAAGAAAAAGCATTTGGGGCTGATGGACATGCTTATATGAATTGGGCCGCTCATATGGCTCTCTCATTCAACACTGGAGTTCCATGGGTTATGTGCAAGCAATTTGATGCCCCTGATCCTGTGGTATGGTATCCATTTTTTTTAATTCTTTTTCTTCATTAGTTGAAGGTCAAAATTGGAAAATGAAAATGCATCTATATTCACTAATTAGACATTTTTTTATTTTAATTTGTGTATGATCGATCTATCACTAGCAAAAGAGAAGAAAAAATTAGGACTAAAATATGAAATTCTGTTTCTGTGAACAGATAAACACGTGCAATGGGTTTTATTGTGACTATTTCTCTCCAAATAAACCTTACAAGCCAACAATGTGGACGGAGGCATGGACTGGCTGGTAATACAAATCTTTTATTTTACCACTAAAATTAGAATTTTAATAGTAAGTTTTTGTAGGTTTAATGATTTTGGAGGTCCAATACACCAACGCCCTGTTGAAGATTTAGCATTTGCAGTTGCTAGGTTCATTCAAAAGGGAGGCTCCTTTGTTAACTATTACATGGTTCGTTTTCAAACCAATATATATATGTATGCTAACTTAAAAGTGTGTTAGAAGAACAAATTGCTCACTTTCACTGTTAAGTATACTTGTCCTTCAATGTTGTATGCATAAGCAAAAGCAAAAGAAGCTTCCTTCAATTCTAAGCATTTGTCTCACCTTTGCATCTTCTAAAAAGATGGTTTCTAATTGTGGAGCAGTTAACTTATTCCTAACAAAACTGAATGTTTTTCTTTATTAGAAAGTGATTATGCTGATGTAAATTGAAATTCAAGTATTACATTACATTTGAACATATGAAATTAACCTTATAATTAATAAATTATTACAGTATCATGGAGGAACAAATTTTGGAAGAACAGCAGGAGGGCCTTTTATTACAACCAGCTATGACTATGATGCACCCATTGATGAATACGGTAAGAATATTGTTTTCCCATCATATTCATTTATTATGTTTAAACATGAAATTGATATATTAGCTTCATTAATTTTAATCTTTATATATATAGGATTGATCAGACAACCCAAGTATAATCATCTAAGAGACCTTCACTTGGCTATTAAATTATGTGACAAAGCTATACTCACTTCAGATCCTACTGTCACAGTATTGGGAAGGTATCAACAGGTACTAAACCTATTATTTGAGATCTTTATATGACATTTTTGGCTGGGGTGAGCAGAATTCAGTTTTTACCAAATGACAAACCCAACCAACTGAAAAAATTTGGTTTCGATTACCCAATATTGTTACCATTTGTGAAAATTGGTTAAACTGAATGGTTGTCGGTTTAGCAGTTATTTATATTGCAGAATCGGTAAAAACCGATTTTTAAACTATATATATATAGGGTTTAAATATGAAATAATATATAGTATTTGATACCTTAATAGTAAATTTCGGTAATTTTTGGGAATTTTGGTAAATTAACCGAGAATTGGACATGGTAATTAGTACGAGTTACGGAATTCTTACCCCTAATTTTATGCGTACGTCAGGCACATGTGTTCTCTTCACAATCAGGAGATTGTGCAGCTTTTCTAGCAAACTACAATCCAAAAGTTTCGGCAAATGTGAAATTTAATAACAGGCAATACAGCCTTCCACCTTGGTCCATCAGTATCCTTCCAGATTGCAAAAACGACATTTTCAACACTGCCAAAGTAAGTTTCCAAAATAATAAGACTAATTAGTTAGTGGTAATTAATTGAAAACTCTCAATAATACAAAATGAAAATATGCAGGTTGGAGTGAAAACATCCCAAGTGCAAATGGTGGCCACAGGGACTCAGTTTGATTCATGGGAAGCATTTAGTGAAGATATATCATCTGTTGATGATAATAAAATATATACAGTTGCTGGTCTTTTGGAGCAAATTAATGTTACAAGAGACACTACTGACTATCTATGGTACACAACTGGGTATGTAATGGTAATAAGTTCCTCTTAATCAAAATTTTCGATTTCGAATTTCATTTTTTGTTTATTTTCCAATTATTTTGGAGTTACAGAGTCCACATACAATCATCAGAATCTTTTCTAAAAGGAGGGAAACAACCTATTCTTACAGTGGAATCAGCAGGCCATGGGATTCATGTTTTTGTTAATGGACAGCTTTCTGGTAACTCAAATTCGATTTTGCATTTATTTTTTAGTCAATTGTAAGAATTATTTACCCTCTTTTTTTTTCTTAATAGGATCTGGGTTTGGGACAAGAGAAAATAGGAGATTCACTTATAAAGGACAATTGAAGCTTCATGCTGGAAGAAACAGGATTTCATTGCTAAGTGTAACTGTTGGATTACCAGTTAATAATTATTCTCCATTCCCAAAATTTGTTCTTTGCTTTAATTTTTCAGGAAAAGGGGTTTTGAATTTATCTTATTCTGTGTTTGGTTGTAGAATATTGGTGCACGTTTTGAGACATGGAAAGCAGGACTCCTAGGACCTGTCATTCTCCATGGCCTGGACCACGGGCAGAGGGACTTGACTTGGCAGAAATGGTCATATAAGGTTTTCTCAAATAAAATTCTTCATGCATATTTATAAAGTTTCTTTGAAGAAAAAGAAGATTGAAAATAATAGTTTTGAAATTGACAGATTGGGCTACAAGGAGAAGACTTGAATTTAGGATCTCCAAATTCAATTCCATCATCTCGATGGAGTCAAAGTTCAACAGTAGTACCACCACAACCATTGACTTGGCATAAGGTATCAACACATTTCACTTTGAATTTTGTCATGTTTTCTTAAGTAATAGTAACTAAATGGAAGTGATGTTTGGTGAAGGCCTTCTTTGAAACACCAAAAGGAGAAGAGGCATTGGGTTTAGATATGAGCAGTATGGGAAAAGGTCAAGTTTGGATAAATGGCATTAGCATTGGAAGATATTGGAATTCTTATGCTACTGGAAATTGCACTGCCTCCTGCACTTATAAGGGCACTTTCAGGCCTATAAATTGCCAGCTTGGTTGTGGCCAACCAACTCAAAAATGGTAATTAAATTTATTTTTATAAAAATGCAACATAAAGTATAGCATTGAAATCTCTGATTTCCCCAAAAAGAAAATCAAATTATATAATTTACGATCCATCTTTAGCTTGATTAATTCTAGAACTTAAATCAGATAATTCGATTTTTTTTTGGAAAATCGGACGTAGAATTGGACATATTTTGGATTAATTAATAAAAAAAAATCAAACTGTCTAATACGATTTGCCGTTTCAGGTACCATGTTCCAAGATCATGGTTGAAGACAAGCAAGAATTTATTGGTAGTATTTGAAGAAATTGGAGGAGATGTGTCAAAAATATCTCTTGCAAAAAGAATAGTAACAAGTGGTTAATTTAGAGCCACGTCTCAAATTCTCACATTATTATGTACATACACTACGCAATCAGCCTTTTATCCTCCTCTTTCCATCACCAATGGAATTTTTGGCTATCCACCACACACACATTTACAACAACTGAATATTTGCTACTGTAATAAAGTCTCCAGAGTAAGGGTTTAAACCATAACAGATGAACATTTTTATTAGGAAAGTTTTTTCATTTTATCTTATTATTATTTATTTTATGTTTTTTGAAGAATACTTTTTTTGAAAAAAGAAAATTAAGAATACATTTAAATATTCGTATGTCATGTTTATATTGGACTAATTACTGTTGGCATAATTTGTTTGTAATTTCCACGATTACGGGAGTAATTATAAGAGTTTGATTTGATTTGTACTTTTATTAGGTTCAGACTTTGTATATAAAATACATAGGGAAAGTGATAAAAAAAGAAAATATACTATTTTTGACCAAAAAAAAAATAGCCTGGTAAAAAATAATCTGTACAATATTTTTATTAATAAAAATAGCCCAAATTTAATATTTTATAATAAAAATAGCTCACTCCAACAAAAAAAAGAGCCACAAACATAAAATAATTTTGTAACACAGTAATTCTGTAAAAAAATTGTACAACTCATTTACAAAATGGTGCAATAAATATAAAATGAATAAAAAAGAATTCTGCAAAAAATATGTACATCAGCTATACGAAAATTGTTCATCAGTTGTGAAAAAAATTGTCGAAAACATATGTTGTGCTATTTTTGTCCTACAAAGCAGGGCTATTTTTCTCACAAAAATTATTGATTGGACTATTTTTATCAAGTAAACTTAAAATAGGGCTATTCTTGTATTTTTTCCAAATACATATGTAGTAGTAATTGTTGTATATTTAGTTACTAAAAGTCTGAAAGTGTGATTAGTCCATACTAATGCCTAATGAGGACCTTTTATAGGGAGTCCGAGACGGTGAGGCCCGAAAACCCAGCGTCTAATAGGATTTATGGCTCCATGAATTTCAGAGCCCAAGCATCCCCTAGACTTTCAGGGCCTAGCAGCCCAGCCTGACGAGGGGCCTATGATCAGGTTAGGAAATCGAGGTTGGTAAGGCGACATCTCCCTCTACTAAGGCAAGAGCGACTTTCCCCATGGGCTAAATAAGGGCGACCTTACCTTGTACCTAGGTGTGGACGGCCTCCCCTTAGACTAAGAATGGAGCAACCACACCCTTTGAGGGTGCCCAATCACAGAGGATGCTTATAGATGTCCCCACTCTTAGTCCAAGTCATTTTATGTCCTGGTCCAACTTGGCCAAAAGTCGTTATTAACGGTCTAAGTTATAACCTCCCCTCTGGCCAAAGGTGAAAAACTGAGCAGATCGTTCCTAATCACGTAACATAACCTTTTCTTTGCTGAACTTTGTCAATGTGTTCTTGGGTTGTTGGAAGTGTACCAACGACCTTTCTTGAGATAAGATAGTTGTCATCCCATGCATAGAGGGACATTATTAAGGAAATAAGCATACTAAAGAATCCTTTTGTGACACCTCTATTTAACACGACCAATATGGGCTTTTTTTTATATATAAAACTTGGCTTCGATAACCTCTTGCTAACGGTCCAAATCATGACCTCACATTACCTTACAATTGAAATATTTGGAGGGAACCACGTTTGCCCTAAACTCTATAATGTTCTACTTAAGCATCGCTTCGATGCTCCTAACCAATTACTTTTCTACCCTTGATCCATTAGATAGTTTACCAAGGGCACGCTGGTAATTAGAGGTATTTATGACACCTCGTGTTGTACGCCTATTTTGCCTATAAAAGAAAACACTCCTTCATTTTTGTTCCATTGCTTTTTAAATCCTCAATTGGCCTTCCTACTTTGGTCTTTATGATCAAAAGTTTTAGCGATATGTACCATTTGCCATGCATTTACTCCCTCTTTTTATGCCTCCTTTTACACAATGCCTACATTAAATCTTCCTGACTGTAGGCAAGATGGTGATAAGCTGGATGATGACGACTATCATTTCGTAAGATGTCACTAACCCAGACTCAACTATGCAATCATCTAATAGCGGCCTTTTTTTTTAAAGAGGCAATCTGAGCTGCACCAAGCATACAAGGTCGCCAATGAGTATTGCCCAATAATTCAAATGTTTTACAAAACTTCATTGGCAAAAGGATAGGATTTGCATTAAGCCAATGGTATGTTGCTCTTAACAGTATGCTTATTCGTCCCACGTGTAATTTCTTTGTATATCTCCTTCAACATGGGGTCACCAATTCAGTATTGGAAACTTTTCTCTGAAAATCTTAGAGGTGGTAATTCAAAATATAACCTCTCATTCTCCATCATCTTGTGCTGCATTCAAATTGATATCTGCAACACTATGGGTTACTTGTCCAACCATAGTACTAGGGGTTTTATATACTTTTCTTCCCCTTTGAGGATGGATTGTCGCTTTTGCTAGGCTTTCAACCCCTTATATGGTTTATCCTTTAACTTATTTATGTTAGTGAGACGTCAAATAAGAAGTTAAAGAACCTTTTCTCCCCAAACAAATGAAGGTTGGCCCTGTAAAGCTTTTCAAAAAGCTCTAAATGATGGTGTAAATATAGTTAATTAGTATTGACTTGGAGGTCGGCTTTTAAATATTGTAAAATTTTGTACGAACATAGAGCATTTTATTTTTCTTGATTATGATGCTGGTGTGTTGATAATTTGTTATGTAGTAGAGGCCACTTCCTTAGAATTTAGTTGACTTTTCGATCCAATAAAATTTATTATTAACAATAATAAAAACGTATTATTGGTATACTTGACTAGAAGTTGTAATTAAATCGTGGCATATTTAATAAAGATGGGTCTTTGTAGCGTCTCTCTTGCTCATATGAAATCTGTGTACGTTCCTATTTATAAGACTCTAAATTATGCAGCTGTTACTTTTACTTAAATATCGTGGCATACATATGTAGCTAATATTTGAATAAAGCCATAATTACATATAATCAAAGGAATTTTCAAGATAGAACCATAAGAAGGAACTGAATTTATAGGCTTTTGGTCTCTTGATCCCAAATTATCTTCTACAAATCTTTCAGTCACTTATTTCTTTTCTTGTGACATAAATAATGGCTAAAAGAATGTGAAAAGATAGAAATTTGATTTTGGAAAATCTAGACAAGTGTTACCGAATTGAGACAAGAAATTGAAATTTACGATCAATAAGATTTTGTTTTAATTTTTTTTTTATTGAAAGGAAAGTTGTGAAGAATTATATACAGATGCATTTATAGTTTAATTAAAATAACTACACAATTTAAAGAAATTTTCTAAAAATTTGAAAGAAAGAGAAGAATAGAGATTCAATGGAGAGGTGAAAGAGAAGTACTTTGAATTTGGGGAGATAATTGAGTCGACTCAGCTAAGTCTATAAAGGGTTAAGCCAACTCAAATCATAAAATTATTTAAATATCCATTTTATTGAAGAAAAATTTTAAAAAGATACCTTTATTTTTTTTATTTTAAGTGTAATTGATTAATAGATTGATAGTTAGAGTATTTTAGCTACAATGTTGAATACACACGCTCACATCATACATATTGTTGGAAAACTCGGATGTTTAAGTGATAATTTGTTAACTTTAAGCATAATTATTTAAGGATAAAATTGCATATTGAATAACGTGAAATGTGTCAACGTATTCTACGCAATAAGAGCATTTCAACGATATATTATATACTCAAAACGGATTTAAGGTGAATGAGAAATTGAATCGTAAAGTATGCTTGGGATAATAGAATGAGTGGCTAAAAACCACCAATTCTCTCTATACGGGAATGTCACATCTAGAAATTTAAATTAACGGTAGATTGACGAAATTACGGAATTAAATTTTTTTTTAATTTTTGAAAAATTATGAGGAAGTAAACAGTAATTAATCAAGATAGGATCTAACTGAAATTTTAAGACAGCTTAGGGATTTAATGAAAATTTTTCAAGGATTTGAATGAAAGATATATTTTTCATTATGGACTAAAGTGAGAGTTGAGGCAAATTGGACAACACATGCAAAAGTTTAGTTTAGTGAAAAATTCTATTCGCAAAGCAAATTGATAGGTGGCAAAATGAAATGAAGAGGGAATATTACGTGGCAAAGGCTGAGGAGTTGAGACAAGCATGTTGGCAGAAGGGAATGTTTCTGGTGTTGGGAATTGGTAAATGGGATGTAAGGTGGCGAAAATATAGTGGACAAACAGAAATAATAATCCTTTATCCTCTCATTTTGCCTCAAACGAAACACAGCTTTGAGCAAAGAAAAATATAC
>CATIWJ010070802.1:0-30373 GCA_949640765.1 Croton laevigatus | reverse complement strand
ATTTGGCTAAGTAACAAAAACAGATATATGTGTTAACAAGTGTTCATTTAATATATAGTATGCAAAGGTTCATAACAGCTCCAGTACCAGTATGTAGCACTTCTTCGGGGTCTTCTATAGGGCCCAGAAGGGGTGTTACAGCATCACTATTAAGTGAACGAATAGGTAGAAATTTTTGGGCCATTTGAGTGGTGAAGTTTTTGTATTGATCGGAGGTTAGATGGTTTGGAGAGTGATTAGGGAAAAGAGCAGGGATGGGCTTTGGTTGCTTTGCTCTTGGTGCCATGGTGGACTAGAGATTGATTTGAGAAGTGTTGGAAGAGAGAAAACTTGATGGTTTTTTAGAGATTTTTTAGGAGATGAGGAAAAAGTGTTTTAAACAAGCCAAAACACTGGTTTTTATAGTGAAAATTGAGTGAAAAAACCCTTTGAAACAAAAGGATAAGATTTAAGTCGGTTTTGATGCATAAAAAGATGTGCTCGTCAAATCTGCAGAGTGTCGCACTTAAGACCAATCTTCAAAGATCAACGGCTGCATAAAAACATTCAAAACTGAAATTAATGACGTCCGTTAACTTTGCTAAATTATAAAAGGCAACGGTAAAATTGCGATGATGTCTCGTGCACAAGGCTAGTTGCGGTCGCAACGAAAACAGAAATTTTAAGATTTTAAGAACAGCAGAAGGGACGCGCGCGTGAGGTAAAATTTACACACGCGATGAAAACAGACTTAAAATCAAAAGTGCTCAAAACTTGTGAGTGTCGCGCGCATGCCTTAGCTCACGGTCATGACACCACAAACAGTTTTTCAGCTGAAAAGATAAAAACATGTAGGGGGATTTTAACTCAACTTAGCACAACAATTAACCATTTAATTGACATATTTATGACATTTTTCATGTATGATCATGCATATATCTCAAAAATTTAAAGAATTAGAATTAGATGCATATATCAATGATCATTCTGAGTCTAAGAATGATTGAGTTCAATTTTTCTTCATTTAATGGTTTGGTGAAGATATCAGCTAGTTGATCGTCCGTCTCCACAAACTCCAATGCAATGTCATGATTTTACACATGGTCTCTAAGAAAATGATGCCTAATATCTATATGCTTAGTTCTAGAATGATTAATGTGATTCCTAGAAATGTTGATAGCACTAGTGTTATTACACCTAATGGGAATTTGATTTTGTTCTATGCCAAAGTCATACAATTGTTTCTTAATCCACAAGATTTGTGAGCAACAAGCACCGGCGGCTCTTCCGCGATGGATAGGGCAACGGATGCTTGTTTCTTACTAAACCAAGAGACTAAGCAATAACCTAGGAGATGACATGTTCCGGAGGTACTTTTTCTATCTAAAAGACTACCGGCATAATCTACATCGGAATAGCCAACTAGGTTAATGTATGTATTTTTAGGATACCATAAACCTAAATTTAATGTACCACATAGATATTTCAAGATTCTTTTAACGGCATGTAAATAAGACTCTTTAGGACATACTTGAAATCATGCATACAAGAAAACACTAAACATTATATCATGCCTATATGTGGTTAAGTAAAATAAAGAATCGATCATACCTTGATAAAGCTTTTCACTTATTGGAGTACCCGATTCATCTTTATCTAATTTGGTAGTGGTGCTTATTGGAGTTTTTGCACTCTTGGAGTCTTCTATCCCAAACTTCTTGAGTAGCTCCTTAGTGTATTTTGCTTGGTTGATGAAGATCCCATCTTTGGTTTGCTTAATTTGTAATCCTAGGAAGAATTTGAGTTCGCCTATAAGGCTCATCTCAAACTCACTAATCATTTGCTTGCTAAACTTTTCACACAAAAATTCATTAGAAACACCAAAGATGATGTCATCAACATAAATTTGTACTACAAGCAAGTCAAGTTTATGCTTATGAATGAAAAGTGTGGTGTCAACCTTACATTTTTCAAAACCATTTTTTATTAGAAAAGAGCTAAGCCTTATATACCAAGCTCTAGGAGCTTGCTTAAGGCCATATAAAGCTTTATCTAGTTTAAAAACATAGTTAGGGAATTGGTGATCTTCAAAACCTAGAGATTGTTCAACATACATCCCTTCCTCAATAAAACCATTTAAAAAGGCACTTTTGACATTTATTTGAAAAGGTTTAAAATTCATATGACATGCAAACGCAAGTAAAATTTTAATGGCTTTAAGTCTAGTAACGGGGGTGAATGTTTCATCAAAATCAATGCCCCTTTCTTGACTATAGCCCTTAGCAACTAGCCTAACCGTATTTCTAGTAATGATACCTTTTTCATCTAGTTTGTTCCTAAAAATCCACTTGGAGCCAATAATATAATGGCTAGAAGGTCTTGGAACTAGTTTCAAAACCTTATTCCTCTCAAATTGATTGAGTTCCTCTTGCATTGCAAAGACCTAATTCTCATCACTTAAGGCCTCATCAACGATCTTAGGCTCAATTTGAGAGACAAAAGCTAAATGATTATCTAGGAGTTTGGAACGAGTACTTACACCTTTTGACATCTCACCAATGACTAGCTCTTTCGGATGATCTTTCTTGAATTGGCAATCCTTAGCCAATTCTTGAGCTCTCTCATTATTAGCTTCTTCTCTTTCAACTTCAACATTTGCATCTTCTTTGTTCATGCTTGGATCTTCTTGTTGATATGATGTTGAAGGTTGATCTCCATCTTCGTTAATGGTCAACTTCTTAATATCACCTACAAAATCAAAAGTAGTACCTTTCTCTTGATCAAGAGGGTTAGATTCATCAAATACAATATGCAGTAACTCCTCTACTACCATTGACTTTTTATTGAATACCCTATAAGATTTGCTATTGGAGGCATACCTTAGAAAAAAATTTTCATCCGATTTGAATGAAAATTTCCCAAGATTATCCTTAGTATTTAATATATAGCATTTGCAACCAAACACTCTAAAATGAGATACATTAGGTTTTCTACCTTTCCACAACTCATAAGGTGTTTTGTCTAAAATTGATCGTTTGTAAACACAATTTATAATATGACAAGCGGTGCTAAAAGCCTCACCCAAAAATACTTTAGTAAATCATATTCATTTAGCATTGTTCTAGTCATTTCAATGAGAGTTCTATTTCTCCTCTCAATAACACTATTTTGTTGAGGAGTCCTAGGGGAGGAACAATCATGTGTAATGCCATGCTTATCACAAAAAGAGTCAAAAAGTTCATTTTCAAATTCTCCCCCATGGTCACTCCTAACATTTGAAACACAATAACATTTTTTATTTGAAACACGTTTTACAAAACTTTTGAAAGCATTAAAAGCATCATTCTTATGAGTTAGAAAAAATACCCAAGTAAGCCTAGAGTAGTCATCAATAAGTACAAATGCATAATATTTACCTCCTAAGCTAGCATTCCTAGTGGGTCCAACCAAGTCATCGTGAATTAACTCAAGAGGTTTAGAAGTACTTACTTACTTCTTAGACTTGAAAGAAGATTGATGTTGCTTTTCCATTTGGAAAGCTCTACACACCTTGTCTTTTTGGTACTTGAGTTAAGGCAATCCTTCAACTAAGTCTTTCTTCTTTAGACGTTTCAAGTTGTCCATGCTAGCATGTCCTAATCTTTTATGCTAAGTCGAAGGATCTATATCAAAGGAAGCTAAACACAATTTTTTTCTTGTTAGTAGTAGAATCAAGATTAATCATGTAAATGTTCTCAACCCTTTAACCAACAAATATTATTGAGTTGTCTACCACTTTTGTGACAATGCATTATGTAGAGTCAAAAGTAACTCTACAACCCATGTCACAAATTTGGCTTACACTCAATAGGTTATGTTTAAGACTACTAACAAATAAAACATGATCAAATTTTATATCCTTACCAACCTTACCATTGCCAACTACCTTATCGGTGGCATTGTTGCCGAAAGTGATGTGTCCACCTTTCACTGCACTTATTTTGGTGAAGATTTTTCTTTTACCACTAATATGCCTTGAACAACCATTATCAATGACCCATTTATTTTCTTCCATGATGCTCTTTAGGCATATCTTTTCAAGAGATTCTTCTTGAGAGACTAAGCATTGGTTGGAGGGGTCATTCTTTTCCTCTTCAATGGCAAGGAAGCAAAGGTTTGCTACTTGACCATTTTCTTCTTCACCACTTGAAGCATCACTTTCACTCTAAGCCGCTTTGAATGCTTCCCTCTTTTCTTTGTTGTCTTTCCTAGTCTTTTTCTCTTTTCCCTTCTTATCTCTCTTCAATTTTGGACATTCACTACGAAAGTGACCAATGTTACCACATTCATAGCAAGTTGGTTCCGTTTTTGAGTTCTTCTTGAACTTTCGATATCTCTTGTAGCTTTCATACCTCTTAGAGAAGAGTGCAAAGTCATCATTACTAGAATCTTCATCACTCTTTGAAGTAGACTCTACATTCTTCTTTTCTTTTTCAATGGCCTTGAGAGTAATTGTTTTCTTGTTTTCATCTCCATCCAAGGGCTTATTTTCCTTTCTCTTGTCCATAGTGATTTTCTAAGAAAGAAGCTCCCCGATGAGTTCATCACTCTTGAGCCTTTGAATGGCATAAGTTTTGCTGAGAGATATAGCTATTACATCCCAAGATTCCGGTAGAGCTCTTAGGAGTTTATCATTCACTTCTCCTTGTGACTTTTGAACTCCTAGTTTTCTCAAGTTAGACACCAATGTAAGGAGTCTATTTGACAATGTAGTTATGTTGTCTTCCGGTAATCTCTTGAACATCTCATATTCAAATATGGCGGCATATTTCTTTTCTTCCTTGACTTGTTCCATACTTTCATGATAATTCTCCAATGTTTTCCACATTTGATATGGAGAAGTACAATGAAGAATTCTTTCACCTTCTTCTTCCGAGACGCTTTGCATAATGTGACTCATGTATTGGCAATTTCTCCTATAGTCCAAACAAAATTTTTCGGACCATTCATCTCTTGGGAGTGGAACTTGAAATCCTTCATTATCTAACTTTGTGTCAACTTTTAACTTTTTAAGCACAAAATCCCAAAGTCCTTGACCTTCAAGAACCCATTCCATCTTAGCTTTCCAAAAGGAAAAGTTGGTTCCATTAAAGAAAGGTTCAAGAGAGTATTGATTTTCATCTTGAAAAGTTGCCATAAGATCCACTTTTGCGATTAAGCTTGTAGAAAAGAGTCAAGCTCTGATACCAATTGTAGGCCTTTGTGGCAACAAAGATGGGGGTGAATTTGTTGACTTGTAAAAACTTTGAAGCGGAAGATAGTGGTGAAGCAGTGTAGACAATGAAGATTTATTGTGGTTTAGTTATAATCTCGAGCCTACGTCCACTTCTCTAATCCTAGAAAGGAATTGGGTTCCACTAATAATCAATGGAATACAATGAGGTTTTACAAGTTCACCTCAAACTTAAGGTTTATTGCTCACCCCAAACTTACAATAACATTCTTAGTGTTTAAAGCTCACACTAGAACTAACACTCAAAACAAAAGAAGTTGAGTTTAATGCTTACCCAACAAACACTCTTACAAAAATAAATAAAATTGAATGTATTGAAGTTTAAGTATAAGAGATTGTTAAAGAATTGATTGCAATTGTTGTGTTCCCTCTTAGTGGCTGTTTGAAGGGGTATTTATACCCTCACTTAGATTTCTAGCCGTTTGTGCTTGAAAACAAAAGTCTTGTTTTTCTGCAAAAGGTTCACGAGCACGACTAGGGTTGAGCACGGGGCGGGTTTCCTTAAACCCGTCCTCGCCTCGCTCATGCAAATGGCGCCCCGCCCCACTGCGGATCATGTTTTTCGGGTAACGGATCGAGGAGGATATATATGGGTTTATCCGCAGGTTTTCGCGGGTTTATCCGCGGGTTTTTTATTTTTTACTCTTTTTTTTCAAATATAAAAGCAAAACCAAATTGAAAAAAAAAATCCAAACTTCAATTCTTTCCATACATTGAAAATGCTTCACATCCAGTGATTCAGAAAAACCTTCAGCATAACATCTCACAAGCAATGATGATTCAGAGTTAAATTTGCTTCACATCCCCGACTATTTGCTTAAGATATAATCAGCACCAGCGTTTATCAATGTGCTTAATTGCCATCATATTTGGCATCTATTTCACAGCAGTTATTGTTTAACTTATTTAACCAGTGAGAAGCACATATATATTTTCCAAAATTCAACATTTGTTCTAAGAACGATGCCCAGCACCAAAAATACAGGTGGTCAAGTTGAAAGAGAATGAACCACACTCCAAATAGAACAATCAATTTCATGGTATATTTAGTAAAGTACGTAATGGCTTGTGATGTTAAAAGAATTCAAAACTTAATTTAAATCCCTTCTTTGCCAACTGGAAACTTGCTAAGATAACAATTCATCAACAGAATTAAAGATTTTACCATATTTCATTCAACTTCTTCAAGCAAACATACATTAACAAAAACAAATATAATAGTGCATGTCGCATATGTACAAAACTTACAACCCTTTACTCTCAGCAGGATAAGGGAAAACACAACATCCCCCGCTTAAAATATAAAGCCACTATTTTTTTTTGTATTAAAAGATAGAGAAGAAAGGAAAGAGAGATCAGATATACCACACTCAAATCAAATCCAAGTTTAAAAATGAAATAAGAAGAAAAAAAAAGAGACGTCGGGCTTACCTAAGAGAGAGCCAAAACCGAATGGGTATGGGGAGATCTACCTTGGCGGAGGGAAGCGATGGTGGAGTTGGGTGGTGGTGGTGGCGTTCGAAGTGGAGCTATAATAGTGGAGGCGAACAGATGGAGAAGAAGAAAGGAAAGAGGGAGAGGGTTACGGCTGTGGAAAAATGAAATGATATTAGGTTTTTGAATACATACTATGGGAAATTACATAAATACCATCGCGCGGGGCGGGTCAGGGTGGGTTTACCAAAACCCGTCCTCACCCCGAACCCGCTGCGAATTTTAATTTTCAAACCCATCCCCGCCCCGAAACCCAACGGATCGGAGAAAATCATCCCCGCGCGGGTCGGATTAGCGGATATCCCCAATGGATCGATGCCCATGCTCAACCCTAAGCACGACTATAGTCACGAGCGCGACTCCTCACAAATTTCATAACGGACCGCAATGGATACCTGTAAAAAGTGTGGCGGCATTTAATGCACTAGCCGTTGGAGTTGAATTTTAGGTAAAGTTACGTGCGCGATGGTCACACTTTCAGACTTTTAAAGGTTATATGGTGTGATCGTCACGAGCCACTCCGTTGTCTTCGCGAGCGGGCAGAAAACTCGAAGTGCTTTTTGAACAAGGTCGCGAATGCGAGCCTAATGAATGTTGTTGTGGTCATGCGTGCGTTGAAAATCCAAAAAGCTCCCGGAACTCATTTTTATAATCGCGAGCGCGAGGACAAAATGTTTCATAAGCGAGCAGAAAACACAAAATGGCTTGTCGCGAATGCGAGACAAACATATGTTGTTTAGGTCACGAGCGCGTTGAAAACATAGGATGTCCACTTGGTTTCGTTGCTTGTCGCGAGCGCGACACTTACACCTGGTTGTTTCTGACGCAAGCGTGATGCCTTCATAGAAATAGAGTCTTGATATTTTTGCAAGCTTTCCTTGATCTTTTTCACTTGTTTGAATTAGTGCTTGCTAGTACTGCATCTAAACACTTGATAAAGCATTAGTAGATCATAATTCAAGTTATTTTTTTGTCAAAATATTCAAAATAAAGGATTTTACACAATAAAGAGGTCATGGATTTGCTCCTGTGGTTAATCAAGGATAGTTTAACAAAAGGGAGAAAGTTGATGGAAACTAATCCATTAACTTGGCTCATCAAAAGGATGACACCATTGCTTGTCAAATATGTGGCAAACAAAATCATACTACCATCAAATGTTGGAATTGATTTGATCACCCTTATCAAGCAGAATAAGACTTACCATAAGCCTTGGCTGCACTAGCCGTCAATGATGAGCATGATACCTCTTTGTATGCAGACTTAGGTGCTATAACTCACATTATGAATAACACTGGTAAAATCGCTAAACTTGTTCCCTATAATGGTAATGATGGCTTGTATGTAGGCAATGGAGAATGTTTAACTATTACTTATATTGGTGAAGGTAATATGCAAACTAAAAATGGAAATCTTAGTCTCAAAAATATTTTAATTGTTCCTGAGATAAAGAAAAATTTACTTTCTGTAAGGCAACTCAAGATAATACATGTAACATTGTGTTTTCTTCTAATGAGTTTGTGGTCAAGAATTTACAGGGAAAAGTGATAGCTAAAGGCACCAAGAGAAGAGGTTTATATGTTTTAGAAGAACTTCAAAATATTGCTCTTTCAGCCATTGTAAGTAGTGCTACTTTTACTATTTGGCATCAACGTCTTGGATATAACAGTCCAAAAATCTTGAAGTTTTACAAAATAAAGACTTAGTTAGTGTTTCTAAATGGGAAAAACAAGGAACCATTTGTTTTTATTGTCAAATGGGAAAAAGTTACAAACTTTTTTTAATTTATCTATGAGTATTTCAAAACATCATCTTGAAAAACTTCATTGTGATTTATGGGGACCAGCCCCTATTTCTTCTTGTCAAAATTTCAAGTATTATGCTATTATCATTGATGATTTTTCACGATACTCATCGTTAATTCCTTTAAAGAAGAAATCAGATTTCTTTGAACACTTTGTTAAATTACAAAAGCTTATTGAAAATCGATTTGATAAGAAAATAAAAATTTTTCAAAGTGACGGTGGTGGAGAGTTTATTTCGAAAGATTTTGGAACCCATCTTCAACAATGTGGAATTCATCATCAATATTCTTGTCCAAATACTCCCGAACAAAATGGGCTGGCCGAAAGAAAACATCGCCACATTGTTGAGATAGGATTAACACTTTTGTTTCAATCAAAACTTCATATGAAGTATTGGGTTGATGCTTTTCTTACTACAGTTCATTTAATTAATAGGCTGCCTTCTACAAAATTACAAATGAATGCTCATTTCTTAAAAATTTTTAGCTCTAATCCTGACTATGAAAATTTGAGGTATTTTGGATGCAGGTGCTTTCCCTATCTCCGAAATTATGGCGAAAACAAATTTGCTAAAAAGACTTATCCTTGTGTGTTTATTGGATATAGTCCAATGCATAAGGGATACCGGTGTCTAGACCCTACTACTAATTAGATTTATATATCAAGACATGTTATTTTTGATGAAAATAAATTTCTATTTGATAAAAATGCATCTGAATTTTTACTAACTTTACTTGAATTTGTATCATATAGTGATCAAGAAGCATGGATTAAGAAATGGACCAATCAAGAAGAGGCAAAAATTAAAAAAGATGATGTAGACGTAAAAGGACCACAAACCAAGCTCCACATCTTTGAACAAAATGATTCTTATAATGGTACCAAAGAAAATAATGCAACTGGTCATAATACCACAGAAAGCCATATGCTTGATCACGACACCCCGTACCATGAGAACATGCATAAATGTGATGAAATTCAGCATAAGAATGGAACACATGGACACATTATGACATAAGGCCACTTTTGTGATTTAAATTAAATAGCCCACATCAAAATGTCTTGCATGAAAATAGTGGATTAACTATGTTGCAAGAAAATGACAAGAGCCCCATGCATGACATACCAGCTCAAACTAGTGCTCAAGAAGTCAATCAAATAATGACAACCAAAGAAGATGATTTAAATGAAAATATTAATTCTAATTCTCTTGATAAACTTCGAGACATATCTAAAAATTTAATTATTAACTTAAAAATTTCTTTTACAGGTGAAACAAGTCAACAAGGCCATAAAATGGTGACGAGACATCAACTTACTAAAAATCCAGCCCTTGATCCTCAACTAGCTCGTGGGACACAAAGAATAAGATACTAAAGAAACACCAAGTCTGCAGCTCTTATCGGATTTACTGATTTGAAGGAACCAACCACATCGAAATAAAATATCTTTATACCTCATTGGAACGAAGCCATGAAGAAAGAGCTAGTGGCATTACAAGCTAACAACACCTGGACCCTGGTTCCTAGGCCACCTCACACTAATGTAATAGGTTCCAAATGGATATTCAAAACTAAACTAAAGAAGGATGGTACCTTAGACCGATATAAAGCTCGATTAGTTGCTCAAGGGTATACCCAAATCAATGGAATTGATTATCATAAGACATTCAGTCCAGTCATTACAATCCATTTTGTTCTTGCCATTGCTGTCACCTCCAAATGGATCTTACGTCAGCTTGATGTTAAAAATGCCTTCTTACATGGGTAACTCAATAAAACGGTATTCATGGAGCAACCTCCAGGCTTTAAAGATGATTAGTTACCTCACTTTGTGTGCAAACTACAAAAGTCCATTTATGGGCTTAAACAAGCTCCAAGAACTTGGTTTGATCAATCATCAAAATTTTTGATTAATTTTGGTTTTCTATGCAGCAATGCTGATTCTTCTTTATTTATATTTCGCATGAATTTAGTTGTCATTCTAATGCTAATATATGTTGATGATGTTGTGTGAACAAGAAATAATGATAAAACCATTCAACAACTCATTACTGCCTTAGGACAAGAATTCGCCATAAAGGATCAAGGCCAACTTCATTATTTCCTTAGGTTTGAAGTTCAATATACTCACACTGGTCTTACTCTCTCACAAGGAAAATATGCAAGGGACTTGGTGTCTAAAGCAAGTTTGGAAAAGAGCTCTCATTTTAACACTCTCATGGCGTTGAAAGTGCAATCTACAGGTAAAGACAACACAAATTTTGATGCCCAAAGTTATTGAAGTTTGGTTGGTGCTATCTTATATCTAACCCACACGCGACTCAACATTGTTCAAACGGTGCATAAGGTGTGTCAAAAGGTTCAACAACCAACTATCGGTGATTTTAAACTTGTCAAACGAATCCTTCGCTATGTAAAAGGAACAATCAACTTTGGTTTACATTTTACTCATCAAAGCTCCTTCAATCTCTATGGTTTTTGTGATGCTGACTGGACGGGTTGCCCAATAACAAGACGAAGTACTTCAAGGTATTGTATTTATCTTAGCAGTAATTGTATTTCATGGACATCTAAAAGGCAACCTACAGTTTCAAGATGAAGTTCTAAAACAGAATACAGAGCCATGGTTGTAGCAACAGCTAAAATTACTTGGATCACTTATCTTCTTAAAGATATTGGGATACGACTTTTTCAAGCCCCTAAACTATTCTCAGACAAACTAAGTGCTTTATACATGACATTTAATCAGGTGTTCTACCCTCGATCAAAGCACATAGCAATTGATTATCATTTTATTAGAGAGAAGGTGGCTTTTGGCAATTTGACTACAAGATTTGTTCGATCTCACCACCAGATAGCTGACATATTTACAAAGCCCTTACTAAAAATTCCATTTTAGCATTTCCAAAGCAAGATTGGAGTTCATTTAGTCATTTCCTCCAACTTGAGAAAGGGTGAAGATGATGGATCTGCACAATATGGTAATAACAATCAAAGATATACAAGCCAATATGGTAATAATAACCAAAGAATATTTAAAGCCCATAAATAGCTTAGAAACGGCTAAAAAATCTTTTCAAATTTTATAGTATTATGTATATAGGAATATTGTATTCTCTGCCTTTAATTTTGGTTACCATTGGTAACTAAAATTCTTTCCCTTTATTACTCGTATGGTTGTATATTTAAGAGAGGGTTGCTCTTCTTTGAAAAGATAAGGAATGAGATAACCATTTTTGCATATATCCTTTTTACCAAAATTTTGTAAATGGTGATACCTTATAAATTCAACAACATAAAACTTATAAAGAAAGGAAAGAAGAAAAAGCCTACAATATGACCAAATTAATCCCAAATAAAGCCTAAACCTGTAATTTCAAGTTCTCTGTATCAAACACAAACCATTCATGAAATTTTATGCAAATTTACATTTATCAGTTTTATTATAGAAAAATGAAGAATGAAATTTACGTGCAATTATGACAGAATATTCACCTACAATAACACAGTAATCATCATGGATTGGCAGCAGAATTAGGTAGAATAAGGTGACTTTTGCACCAATTCAACAACCAAACACTGATTTTCCTTTCTGGATGGAAGACAAACATCCAAACACCATTCAACTCAATTGTGACTTTTGCACTTCTCTATTTCTGCACTTCTCTATTTCTAAAGAGAGGGAACAAGCAAGATGTAATTATAAATTTTATGGGCCTTAGGTGGGCACCCTTTCTACTCATGCCCAAGGCTGGTCCTGTAAAAAACCTATAAAACATTCGCTCAAAGTTATACTATCCAAAAGCGATCCGCAAGTATACGGAGCAATTGTAGTATTTTGGTGAGCAACCAAGGTCGTATTCACAAAGGAAAGCTAATGGAATTATAAATTCCTCCAAAAGAGCAAGCAAAAACAAAGTGAGCAAAAGAAACAATATGATTGGTGATTTACTAAAACTAAAGAAAGTTCAAATTAAAAAAAAAAGATTAGAGCAGAATGTATGAGGTGAGAAGTAGAGAAAACAATTGACGAAGACTTCGGAAAAATGAACGCAACAAGTGAAAACTATCTAGGGGTCGCAATCTGTAAATTAATTATGAAATTAAATTCACGCAAATGATTATCCTCAAGAATTCAGCTCCCGAAAATTCGACGATAAAAAGTACTCTACTAGCTCTCGCATTCGTAGAATCCCATTCACCAAAACCAAATTACAATCTTAAAGCTTATATTTCTAATTCACTTTAAGCCTTAAATGGATGAAATTGGGTAATGAAATCAACTTTCGTTATTCATTCAAAACCTAAATTAAACAAACAGCAACTAGCCATTCATTCATAAGCAATTAACCAATCCAATTAAGAAAATCAAAATAATCAAATGGAATTAAAGCTCAAGATTCATATCATAATTCATTTCATGCTACCCCTAGACAAAGAAAACTTAGATCTTAATCAACATTGCAATTCCAACACAATTAACAATTCCAAACCAATCAATTCACAAAATATCTTTCTAAGTCAATCCCAATTCAATAACAATAATATTGCAATCAATAACTCAATTTCAACTAAAATATTAAACCAAAATTCAGCTCAACAAATTAATCTCAAACCTAACACAATCAATTAGAAGAAACAGGAAAAAAAAAAGAATTAAACCAGATTTGAAAGTTCCAAACGTGAACTAGACAGGCCCCTTTTCAGATCATCGATCCAGCTCCGTCCAAGACTGGTCTGCCGCCTCCAACACCGTCCAACGTCTTCTCAGATCACCGAACCAGCAGAAGAAGCAAACCTAGCCGAGACCTCCCTTGTTCGTCGCATCCAGCAGTCCAGGAAGAGAACTCTGCCCTGTGTCCAGCCCCGTCGTTTTCGATTGGCACCAACCCAGTTCCAGATCGTCGTTCCTTCCGCGTCCAGGTTGCGTCCACCCAAAAATCACTGCTGCTCCTCTCCCCATTTCAATAGTGTCTCTATTTTTCTTCACCAAGATCACGCCCCCTTTCCAAACCGAGCCCCCTCTCTTCTTTTGTTTTTTTCTTTTCTTAACCTAAGGCAAAACGCACACTTTTGTGTGTTTTGATGAAAATAGCCAATGAAATCCTTCAGCTTGTCTTGTTTTGTTACTAAACCCTCATAAACTTTTAGCTATTTCAACAATACCCTTCCACTTTGCTTCCTTGCCTCAAATTTTACCCCTTTTCGCAAAATTATTCAATTTTGACCTGAGAATGAAAATATAAGAAATTAGTGCCGCTAAGAATAAATAATTACCAATTAAACGCATAATTAAGCATAATTTCACATAAAAATGTATATTAAATTGGCACTAATCAATATGGTGGCTGAGCATGGTGCCTAACGACCCTGAGGTCGTGGGTTCAGATTCTATTGTGAACAAGTAAGTATCCTGGTGGTAGGTGATCTCCTTACCAAGCCTCCGTGTATAGGTTCGATTCGCTTTCCTCTTCTCCTTTAGATTGAGAGTAGAGTAGATGTATCTTTGTTAAAAAAAAATGAATATGGTGGTGGTAATGGCAGTGGCAGAGGAGGGGCTGTGGCCGTGGGAATGAAGGACAGAAGAAGGAGAAGAATTATTTTGACAGGACTAAATAATGACTTTCAATAAAATATAGGGACCTAATAATTTGGAAGAGAATGGGTAAAATTGTCATTTTGAAGTCACTTAATGCTTATTATTGACAAAAGGACTAAGTACATCCAAAGAAACAAAATTCAAGAACTAAATGATTATTATCACATAATACGGGAACTAAATAATAACTTTCAACAAATCGAGGGCTCATTAATTATTTTTTCCTTAGTTTAAATATATGTTCTTTGAAATAAATGGTTCCAATAAAAATTTGTACGGTGTGCTATATTGGTAATCTTACTTTTTAGAAGATTATATGATATGAAGGTCTCATATTTAAATTTTACAAACTACACTGTTAGGTACCAATGAGATTGGTGCACATTGTGTAAAGGTTGAGGTTACTCTTGTAGTACATAGTACAATGTTACTCTATTCATTAATGGCACCTTTATATAAAATAAATTGTGTGCAACAAAAATTTGTGGAATTCATTTTTAAATCTTAATTTTATGTTTAAAAGTTTAGAAAATATCTGTAGAATTAAATCCTAGACACTGAACTTTTGAACTTGATTTAACTATTGCAAATATTATACATTTTTGCCAATTTAAAACTGAATTTAATATCATCTCAAAAAAAAAAAAAAACTGAATTTAATAAATTTAATTTATTTTTTTTTTTAGAAAAAGCATTTTATTCAAACCGAGGAAATCTAAACAATAACTCCTCTTTTAAACAAAGAACATCAAGTATCATCAACACAATTTATATGATATATATATATATATATATACACACACACACACATGATACTCCTCCTTCTTTTATCATCATATTTTACACCTATGTTTGGATAGAAGAAAAATAACAAGTGAAAGTAAAATTATTTTATTTTATTTCTTGTAGATACATATTATATTCTACTATATTTTATATATTTAGAAATAAAATTAATGTTCTCTAAAAAAATACCAGATCGATATATTAAAAGGTAAAGTTCTTTCAGCATGTTTTTTTTTTTCTGTTCACAATTATCGAACCCTCGACCTCTTACTAAGGGTCTATTAGCTCTTTGACAAATACGAGAGAGTGAATTAGTTGCACTCTAAAAATTATTTTTGCGGAAATTGGTGGATTGTGAAATTGGTTTGTGAAAAAAGGTTTATAATGGTTTGGCTACAATTTCAAGCATACGTGCTCTAATTTCCTTAAAAATTGAGTTCCACTAACACAAACAATCAATTACAAACAATGAAAGTTTTCTAAGGTAACTTTCAACTTAAAGTTTATGGATAACTCACCAACTTTCACCTATTAAATTTCTTAGCTCACTTAATGAATTAAAAACTAACAACATCAACAACAACAACAATGGTTGAGTTTTAATGGCTCGCTCAATTAACCTTTACATAGGAATTGATCACAAGATAAAGAGAATAGAATGAGGTTATTGAAGATTGAATGTTCTTTTGTTCAAGAGTTGATCAACCTTTTAATGGCAGAAGAAAAGGGTATTTATACCCTTTTTGCCAAATATAGCAATTACCTTGAAAAGCTTGAGAAGTTTTATGAATTAAGGTGGGTCGATCTCTTTCTAGAATACAAGTTTAGCTCGTTACTAAAATACTGGCCACGCTTGCCACTAAAATACTGGTCGTGATCGCTCTCTCAGCATTTTGAATGGTGACTGACACTGCATTGAATGCACCATGATCATCGCAGTAGTTAGGTCGCAATTGCAGCAGTTAGTTATTAGTCGTTACAATGATCATCGCGAACGCCATCATGCATAGTCAAGATCGCTTCCAAAATCTTTGAGCTCCTAACCTTCTTGGTGCATTCCTCACGAGCGCTACCATTAGAGTGTCGCAATCGCTTTCCTTAGAGAGCTTCATCTTTTCAACTTTGATTGCAAGTGTCACGTCCTCATTTCTAGTTATCTTAGTGATTATTTAGTTGTCATGTGTTTATAGTATTCTTGTCAGGAGTTCTAGGTCCCGAGGCGTCGGATTTGACCTCAGAACTTGTGCTAACGTCAGTTAGACTTAAAAATAATTTTCTATTTGTCAAATGGTGTTATGAGTTGGGCCACAAAATGATGTTGTTGGACCATTTAATTTAATTAGATGAGTTGTATGATATTGGGCCAAGAATAAGGTAAGACTTTAGAAAGTTTGGAAGTGATGAAAATGGTTATAGTTTGGGCCAAGCCCATCAATTTAAGTCTAGAACACATAACCCAATGAGTTAAAATATCTACAAAGGGACCTAAAAGTTTCTCCACATTTCTCCACTTAATTTGATGTCCCTCTCCCCTCCTTTCTTCTCCTTATTCTCTCATCTTCCTATCTCCCACTATTCTCATCATCCACTTTCACTTCTTCATCTCCTACTTTAAGGTCGACCCTCTCCTTACCAACCAAGGGAGATCTTTCAAGCTTTTACCTTAAGAATATCAAATAAAATCTAAGGTTTAAGGTAAGGGGATTTGGTTAGGATTTTGATATTCTTTTAAATAGATGTACCTAAGTTAGGGTTTAGAGGATATCAAATAGATCTCTTACTAGGTTTGTCTAGATTAAGGTGGAATGGGCAAGATTTTGAGTATGGTGAGAAACCCTAAATGAGAGAGTTAGAGATTTGACTTGATTCTTTAAATAGAAACTAAAAATATGTGTATTTTATAGGTGATCTTGAAGCTACAACCAAAGAGAAGGGCAAAGAAGTTGCCTAGCTTGGAGGAAAGCTTCATTTTGAGGTTTAGTGTTTTTAACCAATTCTATGTACATGTTTGAGTTTCTTGAATTTTTGATTTCATTTTCGAATGATGTTTTTCATGATTTTGATGTTTTGAATGAGTAAATTTTGAGTTTAAAGGATTTCTAAGTATTACATGTTAAGGAAATGGTTTGTTAACAAATTTTCAAGAGTTTTGCCTAAAAATTTTGAGTTTATTTTACATCAAGTTTTATTATTCAAATTCAACCTAAATTTTGACAATTTTAGAGGCATTATTTGAAAATGTGATAGAAGGCATTTTTGTAGCCTTGGATGTTAGCTTTACAATGCACATTTTGAATCACCTCAATTGGAGCTGTAAATCAAAAGTTACGGCCAAAATGGTGAGAGACGCGCAGTCTAGAATTCCTTCTGGTCCACTCGCAACCACAGCATCGTGCACGCGACACAAACTCCAAAAGTGTCCAAAATGCTTGTCTCAACCGTTGCAATCACAACAAACATGTTAAGGACCATCTCGCTCGCGACCAGTAGCGTCTTGCGTGCGATGGTGCCCAAAAATGCTGTTTTTCACCCGAATTTATCGCATTCGATTTTATTTAATGTTTAATAGTTTTGAAACATTAAGAAATACATTATATGATTTAGAGACAGACTAAATATGAATAGGTGAGATAAATAAACATATGTTAAGTTGTGTGAATGCGAAATGAAATGAAAATGGGATTTAAACGTTAAATGCTCATCATGGCTAGGATTAGAACCTTAATGATAAAGATATGATATATCGTAAGGTAACAACTGCGGGATTGATAATGTTTATTATGATGATATTGATGAATGTGTGTACAAAGGGCACATGTATCCACAAAGGGCACACGTGTCTACAAAAGGCACAAGATTATGACATTGATAAACGTGTCTACAAAAGGCAACAAATACATATATAGTCTACAAAAGGCTATCTATGATAACTCATACCTTATTCTTTAAGTTCTATCGAATGCCACTAAAGCAAAGAACAATGTAAAATGATTCTTTATTTATTTGCATTGCATTTTACTTGTATGTTTTAAAATAAATATTGTTTCCAACTTCGATTAAAGCATCCATTGAGCAAAGTTTGCTCAACGAGTTTACTTGTCTAAACTCGTAGGTTGAAGATCAGTAGAATAGACTTTTCTCGTATCCAGCCGCACTTAGCATAGCCGACACAAGTTTTTGGTATAGTTTATGTTTTGTATTATTTAGACATGGCATGTACCTGTATTTACTAGGACTAGTATTTAACAATGTAATTATTATTTTTTTACTCTAGTATTAATAATATTGTATTAAGATGCTATGTAATAGTCTTGAGATTTAATTGGACATGAGTGTAAAGATACCATATAGAAGTGTTTGCAGGTCTTGACTGAGGAGGAGGATATAAGGAGATGTTATAGAAGTGTTGTTAGTATGTGATGTATGGTTTATGTATGAATGGTTTGTTTGTCGTAGGAAAAAAAAATAAAGGCTTTCCGACTCTTAACCATGAAGGTAATGCTTCTTTTGGACCCATTCGTGGGCCTAGAAGGGATGTTACAGTAAGACTTCAAATTTTCTTAGCTAAGGCAACACTAAGCGCTCAAATGGGTTTACTAAACCATAACTACATTATTTTAGTCAAGATTCAAAATTAAGAGACTATTTGCAACCCTTTGCATAATAAGTAAGAGTGCAAAACCACTCATACTAAACACTTAATGCTGCTGCTACTCTTTTGCTACTGATGTTGTTGCTACTCTTACTACTACTGCTGCTACTTACTACTATTATATTTATATATGATCTCTTTCATTTTCCATCTATTGTGTTAAAAAATTGATTATGCTATTACTACTAATTTTTTATATATCATATCTTTCCTTTCATATCTATTGTGACAATAGACAAGCACTTATACTACTTTCAGCAAGTATTCTTTCATTCACATGGATAGATTACTTGACCTTTTGATTAGAGGGTAATAGTACCCAACCACTTATACCAAGCACTTTTTACTGCTGCTACTTTACTACTACTACTACTACTTATGGTGCTGCTGCTAATACTACTATTATTACTACTTACTACTACGTTTTTAAAATGTCATCTCTTTCCTTTCTTATCTATTATGGCAAAATACAAGCATTGTTGTTGCTACTACCATTGCTCATGATTAATATGTAGGAATGGACCAAAAAGTCTAAATTCAACAAGGAGCAAAGTTTTTCAATATTTCTCGAGAGTTGGGTCGGGGAAAAGAGATTCTCTGTTTTTGAATCTCGTTTTGAAAACAATTCTTGAATTTTAGAACATAATTAGGGCCCTTTATTCTGATTTATCTGATTACTTAATCCGAGAGGGAATTCCTAAGAGGCAAAAACCTTTGCTTTGGAGAGAAGACCCATGAGTTATTCTATCAAGTTGCTGGTTATAGCGAAATTCAAGGGTAAAGAGGAAATGTGAATGTCTATTTAAAATTTTATTAAAATTACGTCAAAATAATGTTTTTCTACTATTTTAAAACAAGAGTTAGTATTTAAAAAGTTGTTGTCCAATAAGTCTTATAATTATTTGGCCAAACTAATTTTTTTTTAAAATTATAATTCATAAATTCAAATGTGAAGAGTGTATTCGAATTTTTTCCGTGTAAATATGAGGACAAGTTCTTTATCAACCCCTACTTATCCAACCATGATAAACTAATTTCCTTTTGAATAATGTTTATTTTTTAAATAGTTTTTAATTATTTTTAGTAGTTGTGTTTTAAAATGGTAAAAGCGAAAAACTGGTTAATAATTACAAAATGCTAGTAAAGCTGGAATACTATAATAGTTACAAAAAAACAATTTTTAACGTTTTCGTGGACAATTAATCGTGACGTGTTCGTCCGGATACAAACACTACCTGCTGACCCGACAATGAGTCGATGGTCACATTTAATTTTCATGTTTTTAAGTAAGTCGTGTGGATGTTTTCTACAAGCGTTGTCCTTACAATGTTTTGGAGATATTCACTTCTCGTTAAGGTTGATACTGTAGGTGTCTTACATTTACGTCACGCCTTCCATCTTATAGTTGTACGCTCACACTATACCTAAAATCTTTTATAATCTACACGTCCTAGTCACCATCACTAGACCAGGAATCTGAAATCTTATAATAATTCTACGTAACGTAACTATAACCTATATAAAAACAAGAATGACAGGTAATATTGAGATTCCAAAAAATCTCCTCATATATTTCAAATTTTTAGAATAATTATATTTTTATTAAATTATTAATTTAATTAATTAAAAAAATAATTTTAATACTATTAATATTAATATTGTATTGTAATTAGGATTTATTATTAGTATTATATTCTTATTAAATTAAGTTTAAAAAAAATTGGAAAAAAAAAATCATGTATGTTACGAGTTTTTGACCAAATTTTTTTGAATTTTATGGAATGTCTTACTATTATATATTATCATACTATATTATTACCTTCATTTCTAAATTGGTGAGATTTTTACTATTCCACCCAAAATTTTCTTATAATTTTTCTCTCCAAAAGGCCCTTAAAAGGGAAGAGAGAGAATGCTGATTATTGATATACATTCTGCCAAAAAAAAGCTGATGCAAGTAATATGGGGCGCGTGTGTCATATAAAGAAATGATGGACTGCATGTCAGTTATTAATTTGTCAGTTATTTTTCTACTCAATATAAATTTTGGGTGCATATCAGACATTATATACCATTTTATACGAAATGTATTGAAGATATTGGCTGTCATTTTGTGCACACCTGACACCCAGACCAACTTCTTCTTTTATCCACGCATTTTCTCTCTCTTCTTGTCTCCGATGACACGCCTGCAGCTGCCAGTTTTTTCTCTTTTTCTCTCTCCATTTTCTTTAGATGTACATATCATAA
The DNA here is from genome assembly GCA_949640765.1 of Croton laevigatus. Taxonomy (NCBI): domain Eukaryota; kingdom Viridiplantae; phylum Streptophyta; class Magnoliopsida; order Malpighiales; family Euphorbiaceae; genus Croton; species Croton laevigatus. The sequence continues at coordinate 9,534 of CATIWJ010070802.1, read as the reverse complement.
AGTCCATTAAATAATTGTTTTTTTTTTCCTTCCCCTCCACTAAAAGACAAAGGACAAAATCGTCATAAATCTACCTAAAATATCAAAAGTTTCAACTATTTTGAAACAACAAAAAGCCCTAAAGTCTCACCAATATAGAAACGGAGGTAGTACTATGTTTTAGGAATATCATTATATCATATATTATCTATTGAATGATACAATTTTACTTCAAAAAAAAAAGTTAACCTGAGAGCGAAAAGAAAAAATAAAAACAGTTTTAGATAAACATATTTCTATTTATTTTTTAGATAAAAAAGGAAAACTCAAAATTAAATCAAACGCAAACAGACCTTAATAAACCAAAATATTTATCTCACACTGGTAAAACTGGTAAATGTCGTAATACTTATAACTAATTCTATACTATATTAAGAATTATAGTAGTGTTGGGTGCATTAATTATCCCGTAATTCTCAATCGAACCAGTGGGCGCTTTGTATGAGCATACGCTTTAAGGCAAGGGTATGCGCCTCTTCTAACGCCAATTGGTTTTAGAAGAGTTGCTAGCGCCTGAGGTCCAACAATTGTATCAGAGCCAAAGGTCACGAGTTCGATTCCTGGTGGGAGCAATTGGGGAGCAATTGTTGAGGGGGAGATTGTTGGGTGCATCAATTGTCCCGTAATTCTCAATCGAACCCGTGGGCGCTTTGTATGAGCATACACTTTAAGGCAAGAGTATGCGCCTCTTCTAACACCAATTGATTTTAGAAGAGTTGGTAGCGCCTGAGGTCCAACAAGTAGCATATTGACACATTGAAGCTAATTCTATATTCGAACTCATATTCAATATAATTAGGATGAGATAATATATATTGTATCAATTTTGAATTAGTAGTTGACAAATTGAAGCTATCATGTATGTGCAATTCTATATCAATAATTAATTTTAATTAATTAATTAATAAAAAAATTTTAAAGTTGGACATGGGAGGATTCAAATTCTGATGCATGGGTCATGAGTGCATTTGTTACTAGATTATGCATTGACATGCAATTAATAACAATTTCAATACTATCAGTATTAATAATGTATCATAATTAAGAGTAAGTACTAATATTATATTCTAATTAAAAATATAGATAAAAACATATAAATTTGAATAACAAACTTTTAAAATAAAAATAATATTTAACTTAATATTATTATCAATATATTATTAACAAGATTAAATATAATATTAGAATATAAAATGAGTTACCACATGCATTAATCAAATAAAATATAGCTTCAATACTGAGAATATAAATTTAGTTAATGCGTGCTATTGTAAAAAATATCTCTTATATTTCCAGTTGTTAAGGATAATTACGTCTTTATAAAATTGCTATATTAATTAATTAATTAATAACAATCCTAATAGAATTAGTATTAATAATGTTTTCTAATTAGGAGTTGGTATTAGTATTGCATTTTAATTAAATTAATTAATTAATAAATAACAATTTATTAACAGAGTATTGTATTTTAATTAGAAAATCTAAAATAATATTAGTAATATATTTTAATTAAAATTTTAAATTCTAATATTAAATAAATTAAATGGATTAACAAAATTTCTGTGTTAGTTAATTTTAAGTTACAATATTCTCATATTATATTTTAATCTTTATGTAAATTATACATAATTTATGAAAATTGATATTTTTTTATAGAAATAAGATTGTTTTTAAAAAAAATCTTTTAATCATGCAAGATTACATCAAAGATGAATTGGAATTTTAAAATAATCGTAGAAACCAAACAGTTAAAGAAAATAAGCCTTCAAACTAACAAACTCAAATAGATGACAGCTAAATATATTTATTTAAAATTTGTTTCTTTCCTAGAATTATTATTGTGTAGAATGTTCATTAAAAAATTTTAATCTATTGAATTTCGAATAATCGAAAATTCTGAGAACATTTGACGAAAGATTCATAGTATAATAGTTTCAAAATTTAAGGATCTTAAAGCATATTTTGAAAAATATAAGAATATGAGAGTAGCACAAGCCAAAATTCTCAAATAAAATTAAAAAATGGTAACAAATAGTATTTTTTTTTCACTTCAGTAAATGGCAGTAAATATCAATAATTAAGTAAATAGCATTTTTTTTAAAAAAAAAAACAAATAGCACTTTTATACCCCTTTTTAATATTTATTGAATTTAAGTTTTTCTTTTTAAAAAAAATTCACAAACTGAAGCAATTAGTCAGAAAATTGAGAATGAAGAGTAGAACCCTAACACCGCCTCCTCTGCCACATGCAGCCGACTATTTCTCTAGTATCCTCAAAATAGTCATCAGATCATCAGAAAATAGGCAAAATTTCAAATGACTTTTTGCAGTGCTGCCAGGTGAAATTTCAAAAACAATGAGTTTTGACGTGATTCAGGCCATTTCTAGTTGGTTTCCATCAAGAATCATTCTGCTGATAAGATTTCATGCCATTTTCGTCTTGTTTTTTTATAAAAATCATGGAGTTGCAGTGAAGCGTTTACCAGAGAAGATAAACATGTTCAAAATAAAGAAATGATGGCGAGTGTGACGGTTAGTTAAGGCGGCGATAGTTCAAGACTACAGAATCTTCGGAGGAACGAAATGAAAAAGATGAACATTAAAATAAAGTTACATCGTAGTTCTTGAAGTTCATGAATCTTTTTAGTTAGGTCCTTTATTCATAACATACTTAAATGTACGAATGGGAGGGGTACATTGAGATTGCAAAAAATATTCCTCATATTTCTAATTTTTTTTAGGGTAATTACGTCTTTATTAAATTATTAAATTAATTAATTAATTAATTAATAATCCTAATAGTATTAGCATTAACAAATATATCCTAATTAAGAGTCAGTATTAGCATCGTATTTTTATTTAATTAATTAATTAATAATCCATTAATGTAGCATTGTATTCTAATTAGAAAATCTAAAGTAAAATAATACTAATATTAGTAGTATATTCTAATTAAAAATTTTAAATTTCAGTATTATTTATATTATTATTAGTATTCTAATTATGATACTATATATATATATTAATTTTATATTATTAAAACAACCAATTATATATTTTTTACATACTTCCAACATTTACAACTAGCCGGCTACCGAAGAAGCAACTAAGAGTAGCATTGAGTTCTATATATATATATATATATATTAATTTTATATTATTAAAACAATCAATTATATATTTTTTACATACTTCCAACATTTACAACTAACCGGCTACCGAAGAAGCGACTAAGAGTAGCATTGAGTTCGCTGGGCATAGCTTCGAGAATATGACTTTAGTTTGTTGGTTTAACACCTCTGATAGTGAAGGTGATTTTGGTTTGGTGGCGAATATGAGTTTTGCATTTTCTTTTTTTATAATTTTTTTATACCTAAGTTCCCATTTAGCCCTCCAACTTACAAGGAAGTTGCACCTGGGTCTTAAGGAAAATTACTTTTTGATCTAATACCGAATGAAATGATCTAAGGGTTAACGCTCCAAAATTATGAGGACCTATAAATTAATTTTTCAAACCGTGAAGAGTTGAGTGGGTCTTAAGGAAAATTACCTGAGAGCTATTTTCCCTAAAATAAAATAATTAAATGAGTTTCAGTTTAACCATTTTACTTATTTATTATCGTCACTAAAGTATAATAACGTCACACGAAAAAAAAAATTATAATTTCATTCTTAATGTTTTGATCAATATAACTATTTACTCACTGTGTTTTTTATATAATTATACTTAAATCCCTGATATTTGACACTATCGTATACACTATATCATTGTTTCATCAATTTTTTTAAAACGGTCTTGAAATATTACTTAAAATGATTTTTGGAATATTCTTCAAAAATCTGATAGAAATTCCAAAAATATTCTTAAAAAATTAGATGGAAAGACAATATAGTGTAATTGTATTAAAAATTAAGTGCTATAAATAATTATGCCAAAACCAAGTAACTAAATAATATTATTAACCAAACATCCAGAAGACATAGTAAATTTGAAAAAAAAAAAAAGTTCCCACAAAGCAAAGCCAAATTTAGAGACATACACAAGGAAATCTTAATCCCACTTATGTGGTTTAGCAATAACAATAAGATTATGGGTGTTATGAACAGTAAGACCACCAGCAACTTCTTCTATTGGAAAATCCTCAAATTTGATTCCATTAGGCATCTCAAAATCATATTTATATAAAAGATTGGCCAACATGTGTTTAATAGCTGCAGTGCCCATTGCCAAACCAGGACAAATCCTTCTTCCAGACCCAAATGGGATCAACTCAAAATGAGACCCTTTATAATCAATTTTACTATTTTCAAATCTTTCAGGGTAAAATTCTTCTGGCTTGTCCCACAATTTTGAGTCTCTTCCCATAGCATAAGCATTGATAAATATAGTTGTTCCTGGTAAAATGTCATAACCTCCAACATTGCATTGTTTCATGCAAAAATGAGGGATTAGAAGTGGGGCTGGTGGGTGTTTTCTGAAGGTTTCTCTTACTATAAATTCCAAGTATTTGAATCTGTCAAAACCTTTGCCAATTTGATCATGGTTTGGGCCAAGAATGGTTCTTAGTTCTTGTTGAGCTTTCTTCATTACTCTTGGATTCCGCAATAGCTCTGCCAATGCCCATGAGGTTGTCATTGCTGTTGTAGCAGTAGTACCCACCAGCACATTCTGCCAACAAGTATATTAGCCACAAATAAATTGTTGTGTTCCCAAACAGTTTTTTGTAGTGTTATGGAAAATAACTTTTATCTAGTGTTTTACAAGACATTAAAATCTAAGAAGGCTACTATTTTTATAAAAAGTACATAAAATAATTTTTTTATATTAAAATTTCTTTTTTGATAGTACAAATAGTTTACACTACTTCCATTTTTTTTCATTTTTTTATATTCACTTTTCATAAATACCAATAAAATCAGCTTTTCACCAATATTAAAGTAAAAATAATAATAAATAATTACTAACCCTTTAAAAAATATACTTTTTTACCATTACCAATAAAGAAATAATAATAAACAATTACAAAACTTACTATAAATGGAAATGAAAAGAATTGAAAAATACACTCAAAAAGAAAAATGAAAAGAATTGACAAAAACAGAGGTAATATTAGATTTACCAAGTTTTCACATTATTTTTTATAATTTTACAAGTTTTTTAACTATGGAGTTAAATTATTAAATTGAAATTTAACAAATATGATCCGAAACTGTAATATAAATTGTTTGTAGTTGAATATTTAAAAAATTAATAAATATTTTATTAAATTTTAAAAACAGTAGCATCACTAATCGGTACTCTTTATTTTTTAGCTTTTTATAAGCAGACGTAGAAAACAACTAACAACTACTTAAACAATTAAATTAAATGATACTTAAACACCTAACTATGACAAACTGCTCCATTATTTAAAATAAATATATGTATAAAGAAAAGGTAAATAAAAGGGGTTATTGAATTGCATACCATGAGAATGCCCTTGACATGATCTCTAGTGATTTGGAAAGAAGATTTTTTTTCTTCCATCATCAACCCAAGCAAGACATCAACAATATCTTCATGTTCAGGCTTGGGTCTTCTAGGATCAAGATGTTGATCAATAATTTTTTCAAAAAAAACATCAAGATTTTTAAAAGTTGATTCTTTTTTAGCAAGAGCACCAGTCCAGGAATCAATAAATCTTCCAACAAATGGGAAAAAATCCTCTGCAAAGAAACTATCCAACATAGCCATAGCGTCACTAATACCCTTTTTAAAACCTTGTTTAAACTCTAATTGTGCATAACTCTTACCAAATGCAATCGTACCCACAATACCATCTGTTACATTAAATATTTCCTCAGTAAGATTAACAGAATTTGGGTATGCACTTAATAAAATCTTATGTAAATTATTCATTTGCTCTTCTCTTGCATACCAAAACATATCAATTCTTTTCATACTCGAGAGCTCACAAATAAATAATTTCTTCATCTCTTTCCAATAATCACAATAAGGAGAAAACACAATATCCAAGAAATTATACGATAGCCGACCCGGACCGACCGATAAGGGTCGGCTACAACATTCATGATCATGGTCTTTCATAACAGCTTTTGCAAACTCTGGACTAGAGATAATTACAATAGGTTTATACCCTAATTGAAGCTGCATAATGGGGCCATATTTTTTGGCCATTTTCATGAAGGTGATGTATGGAGAGTTGCGTAACTGGTGAAGATTGCCAATAATGGGTAGCTTTCTAGGGCCTGGTGGTGGCTTCACATCTTTACTTGTTTTTTTGGTTCTGAAGAGAAAAATAGTGAAAATTGAAAGAAGAAAGAGTGCAAAAACTGAGAAGAATTGTTGGTTGAGGAAAATTAGAGTGGGTATACTCATTTTTGGTTGTAGTTGTGGTTGTGATTTGGAGAATCAATGTGCAAATTCAACACTTTAAATACACTACCAATACTGTGGTGGATGTACATTTTAGGTGCGCACGTTTTTTTATTTTTATTTCTTTTATAGGTAGAATATTTTATTCTAAGTGGTTATATGTATAGGCAAAAGTTAATGTCCAAGACGAGAATTTCAAATTTTTTTTTTCATTTTTTGCTTTCGGCTTGCACCGTAGATTATGTGTACTCAGTCCCGAGATCAATTTCAATAGTCTATAATTCGCAAATTTCGACTCTGTGTTGTAAATTAAATATGAAATAATCGAGATCGTTAAATTTGTAGTTAGATGAAATTTATAATACATGGTCGATTTCTGTAAACTGTGGATCATTGAAATTGATATCGGGATTGAGTATAGACAATCTACAGTGCAAGTCGAAAACAAAAATGAAAAGAAAATTGAAATTCTCTCCTTCAAGAGGCAAGACGCGTAGAACTGCTCATATGTATATTAGTTGTTATAGTCTGTATGTAGTTGTATAAATAGGACTATTTTAGGTGTCTAAATGTACTTTTCACTTTTCCTCAAATAATTTGATATTTTCTAATTTAAATCTCTTTTTTTTTTCTGATTAAATAAATTATTCACATTTTTCAAGTTTGATTTTATATTATCTCCACTTTAACTTTGGAATAATTTAAATCTCTTTGTTTTCAGATTAAATACAATTATTCACATTTTTTAAGTTTGATTTTATATTATCTCTACTTTAACTTTGGAATAAATCAACTAATAGTTTATAATTCATTTATAAATGAATTCAATGCTTTTAAAATAACTAATTTAAGATCTAAATCCAAATTTTATTTGTCATTCATACATTAAAAAAAGAAAAGGATTTATAGTGAAATTCATTTATTCCAAAATGACTTTATACGTTATTTTCAAAATCGAATACTTCTGGTTTAATTGGAACTGACCTCCAATCCAGTTCACTTATGATATAAAACCAAAAACATCTCAAAAATCGGGTTTATATAGTAAACCTGGTTGAACCTGTTTGCAAAACTCTAAACCAAAACGGTTTTGTCAAATTATCATCTCCCTTCATTATTGTTTAAAAAAAAATCATCTTCCTTCCTTTGTTTTCTAACTTTTTTTCTTTTATATTTCATTTCATTAACGAAATTAAGGGAAATACAAGTAAATAACACTATTTAAAGTTGCATTTTAGCGAATAATGTTAAAAATCAATTTAATAGCATTTTTTAAGAAAAATTACTATTTTACCATTAAGGTTTGACCTATTAACAATTTTAATACAACATTTTTACAAAATTGCTCTCATAGCCGATATATTTGGCCTAACTTATAATTATATTACCGCTTCGTTAACTTTAACATCTGACTATTGAAAAAATTACAGAATGGCTTTTCAAGTTGACTTGGATTTTCATTTTTACTCTTTACAATTTTGGTGCTCAATTTCATTGCACTTTGAATTTTTTTGCCAACAACACCACTTTTACACTTAATAACTAAAAATTAAAATATAAAAATTCACTAAAAATTCTTAATTTGATACAATAAAAAAAAAACACTATTATTATTTTAAACATTTTTTGAAATAGAAATTTTTGTCCTTATATTTTAATTCCTTTCTATATTTTATATTTCTGTTAAATAATAACCAATATTCTGTTTAATTTTTAAATAATTAGCATTACTATCCTTTAATTAATATGAATTTAATTAATTACTTACTCTTTTTTAATTAATAGGCATTAAATTATAATTTTACAATTTAAATTAAAAATAATTTAAAGAAAAAGAAAATGTGAACGGCATGCCCACCTATTACCGAACAGGAACCTACATCTTCTTAGAACAAAATCTCTATCACCAACCGTTCAACCATCACCTCCGACTACTACCCCATAGAAAGGCTAAGTTCCAGTGAATCCAGAAATCCACCATATTCAACTTCAGCAGCAACTTGTAGCAATGGTAATCGAAGAGAAAACATCTGCAGCTATGGAATCATTATTCGTTGATTCATAATTTTCGGTGATTGGGCAAGGAAATAGAGGCCTTTATGAGATAGTTAATGAGCCAAAACGACTTCTAGTGCCAACCAACCCTCCAATTCATGGTCGGAACTAAAAATAAGAACGGGTCGTCGGTTGGGTAGAAAGATCTGAAATTTTCAATTAGTTTTCTCAAGGTCTTATGGTGTTTTGATGCTAAAACTAACACCATAACTTGATTTCTCATGTCATGAGCTTCATTATATGGTAGTAGTTTTGGTGGCTGAAAACTAGTTTGAGTGGTGCATGAAGTGGTTTTTTTTTTTTTTTTTGTCGGAATTAAAACATAGGAACGAAAAAATTTATTCTAAGAAATGCAGGGACAAAAATGTATATTAGGTGATAACATAAAGATAAAATGATAATTTTCTCTTATTTTAATGTTTACAAGAAAAGCCAGTAACATTTTGTAATTATAAAAAAAGGTCACTTAGAAGAAAATATTTAAAATAACAATAGTGATTTTTTATTTTTATTGTATCAAATTAAGAATTTTTATTGAATTTTCATATTATAATTTTTAAATTATTAAGTGTAAAAGTGGTGGTGTTGGAAAAAAGAATTCAAAATATAATGAAATTGAGCACTAAAGTTGCAAAAATGGTAAAATGAAAATCCAATTCAATTTGAGAGGCTATTTTGCAATTTTTCAATGAACAGACGTTAAAGTTTAAGAAGTAGTGTGCTAAAATTGTCAATTTTGTAAAAATATTGTGCTAAAATCGTCAATAGGCCAAAGCTTAATGGTAAAATAGTAATTTTCCTTTTTTTTTTTTTTTAAGAGATTACTTATATGCTCTTAATTAATTTACTTCTTCCTAATAGAAAGTGATTAGCTTTTATTCTTTTTCTTTTTCATCTTCTTACGCGTCTTCTTCTCAATAATCTCATCGTTTTGATTATTACTATCATAATAATCAAATCTATTTGATTATTTCAAAACCATTCTACATTAATAAGCCAATTTCTTTGAAAGAAATACTCTCCAATTTTATTTCAAACCAGTACATAAACAAACCAATACATAA
>CATIWJ010070751.1:0-11033 GCA_949640765.1 Croton laevigatus | reverse complement strand
TTAACTTCTTCACCAATGACTGGCGGTAATTTTGCAAACAGCTTATCTGACAACTCTGTTCCTTGATACAATAAATCACTTCTTACTGTCAAGAAGTGAAATTCATTAAGAAATTTATAAATATCCTTAACAGAAGGACTAGGTAGTCGTTCAAGATCAGCATAGGCTCTATTTTGCTCTGCTGTTATACCCTGATACTCACTCTCAAGAGTTAGTATCCTTTTGATTTGGGCAGGAACATTTCTTGTATCATCCGCCATGTTAACTAATCTTTGATAAACATCTGGATAGCTTGCTCTTCATTGTTGAAAAGTAAGCTGTTCTATTCTTCCCAGTAATAATTCAATAGCATTCACCTTTTGCTGATTATTATCCCAACTTTGCCTGTTAGCCCATTGGATTGTAATAGTTTGCCATCGTTCAAGAACTTCAGCATATAGGCCAATATCTGATGGCAATACTAACATTGCAGCTGTTTGGGCTTGGGCTGAAGGTAAAACCCACTGACCATTATCTCGCTTATATGGCTTAAATTTACCCATCTTATAACCATAAAAAATGGTCTTTGTTCCTGAGGTTCCTTCAGCACCTATTGCAGGGGGATATTTGACTTCACCAATTAGTGGTTCAGTAGGTGGATTATATGAACTGGTGACCTCTGACATGAGGCCTTTGAAATTTTTAGTTAATTGTGAAAATTTTGGATATGGCAGCTCGACTTCTTCAACATTTTTAGTAACATGGGCCATATGGGCCTGATTAGTGACCCAGAGATTATCCTTGGTTTGGGCCTCATGGGCTTGTACCTCCATAATCTCAGAATCATCAGAATCCCAAATAGGCTAATCAGAGTCAGAGTCAGAGTTAGAGTCAGAGCTATTCCCATCTTTCATGGAAAATGGATTGATCCATTCAGTAGAGGGTGAAAGCTGGGGAAGTTCAGGCGTTAAAACATTGCGAAGTACTTCAAGAGATCCCTGATAAATGGATTCTTCCGTATCAGAATCATCAAAGTCAGAGCCCCATCTAGAAGCAGCAATTTCTTCTAAGTGAATAGTTAAACTAGGTGGGGCAGTATACTTAACATAGAAATCATATTTACCACTGGGCTGGCCTAAAGTGTCCCAAACTTCAGTAGTTCGTTGTATTTTAGCCTTTTGTTATTGTTGAAATCGATACCTACAGTCCTCCTGCTGAATTGAATGGGCTACCTCTTGCATAGGCCAAGGCCATTGAAGCTGGTTAACATGAGCATATTCTTCAGGATCACTTTCTCCATCCTGATCTTCCTGATCCTAGACATTCCGCCTCTATGTACCTGGAGCAGAACTTATGGAATATCTTCGAAAATTTAGTGCAACTGATCCATCACTCATGTTGGTTGTCATAACTTGATGAGGAACTCAAACTCCTCTTTCTTGTTGTGGTTCTCGCAGAATCCATCACATTTCCTCAAGGCCCTGTGTTGAGCGCCTTTCTGCTGGGATAGCCATAATTCTTCGGGATGCAATGTAATCAGAGGCATCACGGACATGGTACCGGAATCTAACCTGTGGAGTATTTGATAGCCTGCCTGTAAGTGTTCTGCTGATTAACAAATTACTATTAGCAGTTCTCCGTCTTCATAGCCAAGCGTTTGAATTACTATTTGAAAATGATCCCTAAAATCTTATATACTCATCATCATGTTGCAGGCAATATAAATCAGCTGGGTTCCTTCACTCAAATCAACTTCCATGGAACCAATAATAGCATTGTCACCTCTGAATCGTGTATCCCGTATGACCACCAAAGCATTAGTTCCAGCAAATCTTTTGTGGAGCACTTACAACCTAATAGTAAGGAGTCCTATATGTATGAACTCAAAACCACTAGATCTTAACAGATTATAGCTAGTATTATTGATGAAGTTGAGCTCTTCTTGGTTATTTTCACCAATAACCAAGATGCTTTCATCTTGTGCAAACTCATAAACTCTATGGCTAGGATCTGACCATCCTGATTCATAAAGAATCTCAGTAGGGACTACTCGTGTTCCTCTTTGGGTTGACAATCCTACCGGTTCATCCGGATTGATAGTTTGCTCCAAACTTCTCTGGTATCGAGAATTCCTTCGGAATCCTGGAACTCTCCTCCCAAGCCTTTGTGCCTGATGCCTAAGCCTGGTTGTTTGTCTATAGTCTCTGATTTGATCCATCTAAGATGGTGGTGGTGGCCTGCTTGTTCCTTCAACAACTCTTTCGTTAACTAGAGGTTATTCCACCATTGTTTGCGTTTTTGTAGGATTCATAGCTTCAGTTAATTTGAAGCCCTTTTGCCTTTCGGATCCGGTTCTGCCCGTCAATAATCTCTTGCTGCTGTTTGAATATGTAAAAAGTTCCCTTTTTCTGCGGCTTTTTAACGGGCTCACCAATAGAAATCTTTGCTAAACTTTCTTGAATAGTATTAAGCCTTTTCTCCACTTCTGGCGATTTTACTGCTTCACCAGATTTTACCTTTGAAAGACTTGTCTCTATCTTCTCTATTCGTCGTAAAGTTTGAACTAACAGCTTAATAATCAAATTGTTTTGTTTGAATATAGCTGCTTGGAAAGATGGCTGATTTGGATATTTATCAGGTTTTGCAAATCCAACTGCTGGCTCCTGAATAGAATTTGTTGCCTCAAAAGCTTCGATGTACTCAAGGCTTTTCTCAGTTTGAGCCCAACTCATAAAGCTGGACTACCTCTGATGTAGTACTTTACTTCGTGCAACAAAGCTTCAACCTTTTGGAGTTTTTGGTTGAGCTCACTGGCAAGCTTGAATGCCTCCTCTTCAACAATCTTTGGCTGCTTAGCTATTTCAAAAACAAGATCACGAACTTCCTTCTTTGTAAGTGGTTGATGAGCTTCAAACTCCTTTTGAAGGTTTAAGATTAACTCTTTAAGTTGTTTTTGGGTTTTAATAATTGACTCTAACTTACACTTTAAAGATTCTATATACAACTGTAATTTTTTTCTAGACTTTTGATAATTTGAAATTTCTATATGAGACTGTAATAGGACTCGATCATATACGACTTCTAAGTTATGATGCAAATTTGTAAGAAAATCTAATTGTTTTGGGTTTGAAACCTCTAAATCAAGATATTCCAGATTGGCTGTCCTAGACCGCTCATACCAATCCTTTATATTTTGTTCACACTCCTTACTCCATTTAGACATAGACTCATACAGGTGAGTTTCACTCAGGTATTTTCTCTCTTCATAACCCTACTGGACTTGACCTGTCCTTTTGTTATAATCTAAATAAAGTCAAATGCATGAACTTAAATATAAACTGTAATATGATTGCATGCAGTACTCAAGGAAAACCAACCAAAATTTAGGAAATTAAGCTACCATGTTTACCTAACCAGTCTCTGATACCACCCTAAAAATCTATTGACAGCGAAGTACCACTTGCCAAAAAATTATTCATTAATCATTCTGAAAGATACGTGTAAGAGCTTAGTATAAAATATATAAGTGGTTATGTGTTAATATCTACTATTTACTAGGACTTATTTTTCTTTTATATATATATGCGTGTGTGCGTGTGTGGGGGGGGGGGGGGGGGGCATGTATGAATTAAATCATTATACTTGAAAAAAAATAAAAGATAAGCAAATAAAAGATGATATATCTATATTATAGTATCTAGTAAACTTTGAGATAGTTGCAAAATTGTAAGACAATTAATATTGCATAAATTAAGAGGTCGCTGAAATTGGATAAGTAAAATAATGTGCGACCTTAATTTAATGAAAGCACCACATCCAGAAGGCAGTTGCACGACCTCCAAACCCCAAGGTCACTAGTTCAAATTCTAATGGGGACCTATTTTTCTTGATTAATTTTTATCCTTCTACAAAGAAATAAAACAATTTGGAGCACTCAATTGACATGAATTCAAAGTTGTCTTAATGGATTGTGTGTTACCTTAGGACCATGAGGTCGCTATGTCAAGCTTTCCTAGATACATTTTCTTTTTTTTCTATTTTTATTAGACTACAAATATACTTTGAGGTTGCTATTTGTTCATCTTGATTAGGTCGTCCAGCAGAGAGAGTGAAGGTCGTTATATTAAGCCCCTTTTCGCACATGTAGAGGTGATCAAAGTCGGTTCGGTTCATTGAACCGAATCGAAATCCAAAAACCGATCAAAAATAGAAATACTAAAACTTACACCAAAAGCCGAACTGAACGTAGTAAAAACCAATATGAAATCGAACTAATATTTTCGGTTTGGTTCAGTTTTAAACCAAAGTTCACTAGGGTTAGAAGCAGATCATAACTCTGCGGAAAAAAAAAGAAGCAGATCATAAATTCAGCATAATTAAACTAGAGATAAACTGCAAAATAATATTTCTTTTTCCACAATAATCAAACTTCCAAAATTTCATTAGCTATAATAAAATCCCACAAAGAACTTATAATTGATTAACAAGCCAAATTCCACAATTCTAGTCAGAAAATACATAAAACAAATATAATTCTTCTTTATACCCAACAGACTATAAAAATACATAAAACTTATTTAATTCTTCTCTCATAGATCTTGTACTGTCAAACCGAGAGGAAGAGATTGCTTCAACGTGTAAAGATCACAAATAATCAAAATAAATAAAAAAAAAGAACTTTAGCTTTCAATCCTGAAGTACATGACGAACTGAAGGCAACAATAATCACAAAATTGGACCATCAATGGCAGTTTCAGTAGAAGAGAAACAAAATTATAATAAAGATAAAGAAAAAAATTTTCAAAAAAGTAATGTAAAAGAATCTTACCAGACTATTATTGTAGAAGCTAAAGACAATTTGACAAATCCCATAAATTAAAAAGCTTTCCATAAAATCATATCTCTTCAATAACTATTTTGCTAACTACAAACCCAGATCCAGATTGTATCGAAAATTTAACGAAGACGTCGAGGCCTTGATTGGACAAGCCATGGTGGAGGCGGAGAAGCATAGATCGGGGGGTTCAAATCAAGCTCTTTTCATCTTTTTCACCGTTAATTGAAAATAAGAACATTGATGCAAATCTAGTCCGATGGAGAAGGAGAGAAGAAGATGAGCAAAGAAGATGAAGGAAAGAATGAGTATCTACCAGATTAGTGTTTGTTAGGGACAGGGAAGGAACGGTGAAGGTGGAAAAAGGGCAGCCGTAGTAGAGATAGTGAAGGGGCAGAAAAGATGAAGAAAGAAAGAGAGGATAGGCGGCCGGTATAGAATATGAGAAAAGGATCTAGGTTTTCTTACAAAATAATACTATATATATATATAATTGGTTCAGTTCGGTTCGCAAACTTTCATAAAGGACCACCGAACCGAAATTTTTGGTTTTTACCTTTCTATAATCGAAGCCAAACCGAATCATTCGGTTAACCGAATTTTCAGTTTGGTTCGGTTCCGGTTCGGTTTTCGGTCTTTTTTTTTTATCACCCTTACGCACATGTTCCTCTTTTTCTTCTTTTCGCATATTTATTTAAAATGTTGAGGTCGCTAATAGTACATCTTGGTTTGGTCGCCCTAGTGGAGAGAGCACAACCTTTGCACTTAGAGGTCGCCATATTAAACCTCTTTAGATACATTTTCTTTTCTTTTCTTTTTACTATCTTTATAAAGCAATGCTTCAAATAATGTTTAACACATGTAATATACATCTAGGTCAGATAACCCCAACGAAGAGAGTATGACCTTTGTACCTAGAGGCCTTGAGTATCAGGTCACCCTAGTAGAGAGAGTGCGACCTTTGCACCTAAAGGCCTTAAGTATTATTTTTATTACAAGGCATAACAGGGGTGGAGAAGAAACTGATGATGGAAATTGGATTGATGATTGAAAAGGACGGATAGGGAGCTTATGATGGAGAGAGGGTTGGAGATGGAGATAGAGAGGGAAGGAGCTGATGATGAATTAGAATGAGGCATGTTCCATGCTCACCGCACCAATGAAACAAAGTGTGATTAGTCAGGAATGAGGCTAGGCGTTTGTTGGCCCTTTGGCAACTAAAAGGGGGGTAAATTAGTTGGAAGATTAAAAATGGTTAAGGTGAAATTTGGTGGATGATAGAAATTTGAGAGACAAAGAAATTTTATAGTGGTTCGGATTCAATCTGAATCCTACGTCTACCTCTCTAATTTCAGCAAGAATTGGGTTTCACTAATCTTGTTAAAAGATTACAAAGGAGATTTTTTAAGCTAACGTTAAACTTAGTATTTTAGGCTTACATACACTTCAACCTTACAAGAAAATAAATAGAGTTTTCAGCTAACTCTAAAATTCACAGCAACACTAAATGTTGAGTTTAATGCTAGCTCAACTGGAATTGAATACAAGAATTATTAAAGATGAAAAGAATAAGAGATTGTTGTAAAGCTTAAAGCTCAATTGAATGATCACGTTATTTAACTTATTGAATGTTGTAGGTCACACCCACTTTGAAGAAACAAGCCGTTGCTCCTTTGAAAATGAGTCTTTCTGAAATTGCAGAGTTATCTCGTGTGAGACCACTCACTGATACTATATAAAGGATTGTAACGGCTCACTGTTGACGTCAACTTTCATTAAATGCACTAGCCATTGGATTCTGTTGGAGGATGTGTCTTGTGCGAGATCTACATGTCTCATGCGAGACATAGTCGTTATAAAGATGTAAAGGTCAAGTCAGATGGTGTCTCGTGTGAGACAAAATCTTTTTTAGCTTTTGGACTCAATTTGGGAACACATCTTGTGCGAGATGGTTGTGTCTAAAGCGAGACATATCCCTTCTTTGATGTTTGACCAATTGTCTTGTGCGAGATAAAATCTATGTTAGCTTCTGGATTGATTTAGGACAACATCTCATGCGAGATGTTTGTGTCTCGTGCGAGACAGTAGTGCTACTTCAAGAACTTCATTTTTCTTGCAAGTTCAAGGATCCATTTTCACTTAATTAAGTATATATTAGTTGGAACAACGCTTAAACACTCAAAAAGACATTAGTAGATCACATTATCAAGTTTGTCAAATATTCAAAACCTAGGAATTTTGGCATTCCGCGCACAACAGCGTTAGCCTTATACAGGGAGTCCAGGGCAGTCATATCGCTCTCTCGTCCAATAAGATTCTGTAAGATCTCATATCGGTTATGCATTGAAATTGGATATGATATATAGGTTAGACCAACTAATTACTTAGTCAACTTAGGTTAACCATTTTAGGCCGGTGGATTTGGACTAAGGCAGTTAGGTGGATTTTTTGCAGGCTTATGCGGTCAGACTCCAGTCTAGCTGCACGCTGGTCGCGGCCCCCGAGTTGGGTCGTGACATATTCTTTGGGACCCTTGAATTTCAGAGCCTATGGAACCTCTAGATTCTTAGGGCCCATCAGCCTAGCCTGATAAGAAGGTCAAGGTTGCGAAGGCAACCATTTCCCTTGCCCAGATATAAACGACTTCCCCCTGGACCAAGTAAAGACGATCTTAACCTAAGTCCATGTGAAGACATCCTCGTTACAAATGGATCATGGGGCGTTTACACTCTTTGTGGAATCTCAAATGTAGAGGCAACTGACATTATTAATATTTGTATAAATATATATTTTAAATATTAAATATCAATATTGTATCTGTATATATTGATAAAAAATAATTGATTAGTTTGAGTTGGGTTTAAAAATATAATCATAAAATAATGAAGATTGAGAAAAAAAAATTGTTGTTTCTTCAATTTTGTATTACAAAAAATAAAAACACGCTTAAAATTTTCCTTAGAAAAAGAACACGCTTAAATTTATTAAGTTAGAAACTTAGAACAAAACTAAAACTAATAAAAAATATTAAAACCTCCAACATTTCGCCTAACTCAAAAAATATGATGATGTGACAGATGGAAAATATTATCATCAAATGCAATTGAGTTTGAGTTACTCAAATTTAATCGTGACATCAGAAAAATGGAAAATATTTAAAAAATATTCTCTAATGCTACCTTGTGTTCAATTGTCAAGTTAACGAGTTAACAAACATCATCTAGTAGAACTAATATTTCTGAAAGATTCGTTAAACAATGTTCCCATTAAATATTGTTTCATAATTAGCTAGATAATAAATTGCAGGTCCGAGAAAGAAAAAAATAAGAAATGAAAAATGTAACATTGAAGGAAAATTTTCCAACATTAATCTCTATTAAATAAATATTCATTCTCGTAATAATTCAACACTTTCATTTTAGTCAGCATATAAATTGGAATCCACCTAGATGCTCTTAGCTACTTAATCTCTCATGTTTTCAAAACAAATTGAAACATCAACTATCTTCATTGCAATTAGGGTTGAGCACATACCGAGTTTGGGGCGGGTTTCCAAAAATCCGTCCCCGCCCCACTCTCGGATATGTCGCCCCGCCCCTCAACGGGTTGGGTTTTTTGGATCACGGGGGCGGGGGGTATGGATCAGGTTTATCCATGGGTTTTTATTAAAATAATATATTTTTTTAAAAAAATAATAGATTTATATCCAGCAAATTCTTTCTATAAATAGAGAATTGCAGAACAATAGATAATCAAAGCAAAGAGTGTGTGTACTCATCAAATGGCAAAAAGAAAAAAAAAGCAAAGAGTTAAGTTTATCTGCTTTAGATTTTGCTCATTTATACAGTGGATGCAAATAATAACTAATCCCATACTTAAAATCATTATAAAGTTGATTGTCAAAATGAAGAAAAATTCTGCAAAATTAAGTCTTTAATTCATCTTAAAGCAATTAATCAACTTCAAGAACACAAACATAAAAGTTAAATAACAAATCTAAAATGAAATTTATCATTTCCAGATTGCTTCCTTCTTTAAAATATTATTTTTTGCAACTCACAATCACAAAAAAAAAATAAAAATTAGTTGAAAAAACGAGTGAGAAAAATCCAAAAAAAAAGTAACAAAAAATGTATGAATCTAACAAAGCAACATTAGATCAAGTAAAAAAAAAAACTTACCAAAATTTTTCATTGAAGATGTAGTTAAATTAGAAACAAAAATATACCTAAGGTTTTCAACTTATGATCAAAATTACAAAAATGCCATTGAACGGGGCGGGTACGGGTCAGGTTTACCAAAACCTGCCCCCGCCCCAAACCCACAGAGGGTTTTATTTTTCAAACCTATCCCTGTCCTATTACCAAACGGGTCGGGAAAAATTATCCTCGCGCGGGTCAGATTAGCGAATATTCCCAACAGGTCGGGTCACATGCTCAACGCTAATTGCAATAACTAATCATTATGTTACATTTTTATTGTTTTTGTCGTTAGTTTACAAAAAAAAAAAAAGACACATTTCTAAAACACGAGTAAATGGTTAATAACATAAAAAATATCAGGTACTTTATAATACTTTTCCTTACTTGTTTTACACAGTTTATCAATATTATATAAGTGTATTTCAATTGGATAAGGGTTGTGCGTCTAACTCGAGTTATTAGTTAGATGACATTTTGGCGCTTAGAAAGAGGCAGAATCATCACCCCACCACCATCATCAGCATCACAAGGGGTGAACCGAACCGATAAGCTTAAACTGAAGACAAACCGAACAAAAAAAAAGGGACAAAAACCGAACCGATATCCATAAAACCGATTAGAAACCGCACCGATTTTATCGGTTCGGTTTCGTTAAAAACCGAAAATCAAATCCCAATTTCAATTTCAATTTGCAGAAACCCTAAATCTAATACACATCCAATTCGGCACAGATCAGTTTAAATTCTTCACAAAATTTCAAACATTATTATCAATACAGAGAGAATTTCAACACAGAAACACCATCAATACAAAAATTCAAACATCTTCACAAAATTTCAAATTAATGTTCGAGGAAAAAAAAAATCAGAAGCAAAGACATCATCGAAAACCTTTCTACCTTTTTCGATTCATGAAAGAATGGTAACATTCAATTCGATTCTCCTGCTTCGATCTTCCATTCTCTCTTTTTCCGATAACAGACCTCTACTTCGATCTTCTGTTCAGCTTGAGTTCCAGTCGTTACTGTTTCTGTTCTTGATCTCAAACCGCTTTCCCTTCCTCGTCTCCTAATCGACGAATCACCGGCCAAGAAACGAAGAGAGTGAGAACGAGAAAGAGAAAGAAAATGATTAGAAGCAAAGCAGTGAAGATGAAATCTGGGAAACAATTACAACAGAAAAAAAAAATAAAACTAACTAGTTGAGAAAGAAAGACAAAACTGAGCGATCTTCCTTGTGTATCGACTTCAACAAGCGTGGAGGAACTGAGTGAGCTTCAAACGGCGGCCAGCGGTGATTCGTTCCGTCGAAGACCAGCAAAGATGAAAGAAGAGCGACGGTGAGTTGTGTCTGTGAGAGAAGAGAACAGATTCGTTCCGTCGTCGGCATCATCATCGTCGGCCTCTCCAGCAGCCATCATCGTCCTAGGCCGATCTGCGCCGCCATCATCGTCATCAGAAGAAAATGAGAGGAGAGGAAAGGAAGTGGCAGAGCAGAAGATGAAGAAGGAGAGAAATGAATTGTATTAGGGTTAGGTTTTATTATATGTTTCTATGCTAACGGTCGGTTCGGTGCGGTTCGGTCCCAACATGAGCCAAACCGAACGCCGAATCGAAATTATCAGTTTATACAAATCCTACATCGAAAATCAAACTGAACTATTCGGTTCGGTTCGGTTCGGTTTCGGTCAGTTTTTCAATTTTCGGTTTCTGATGAACACCCCTAAGAAAAACCTTCTCTTCTTATCTCTTAGTTAACTACTTTTGGTTGACTGGTCAAACTCATGTTAATGTGCTGCAAGCAATACTAATAATGTCTAAAACTATAGCCATTAAAACCTTGTCTTCTTCTTCTTCTTTACTTTTCCAGAACCATGCTTCTCTCTATACTCAAAACCATGCCCTCTCTCTATACTGAGTCTCTAATGCAGTTAAAAAGGATGGGTCACAAACAACTCAAAACAATGAGCTAGAAAAGCAAAGTCAGTTTTGAAAAGAAAAGGCAATCCCCAATCAAAAT
>CATIWJ010070733.1:0-12835 GCA_949640765.1 Croton laevigatus | reverse complement strand
GAACCTTTTGCTGAATTTTAATACAAGATTATTCTTCAAGAATATTCAATTGCTTTTCTTAGATTTAAGGTGGATTCTCTAATTCTTGGATTGCATCACGAATTCAGATCTACTTATCAACTACGTTGTGGCGTTCTTCTGACTTCGTTCCTCAAATTTTTTCGATCATTAGCGTTCTTGCTTTGTTAAGCAACGGGTGTTATAGGGCGTGGATTTTCCTTTGTTATTGGATTCGTATCACAAAGTTAGTATAGATAGAAGAAAGAAAAAAAATGTACTCATAAGTTGTATTGAATTTAAGTTATGAACTTTAGACCATGTTCATATTATGTTCTTTAATTCAATTATTTATAATTAGGTTAATTGGCGTTACAAAACCGATTTTAAATCGAACCGAATTTTTCGATTCGGTGAAAACCGAATTTGCAGCATCACATTTCAGCTTTTATTTTCAACTTCAAACACACTTCTTCATCATAAATTCAACTTAAAATAACACCTGTGAACAAATATATATATACACATCCATCATAACAATTCAACAAAATTTAAACCTTAAACCTAAAATTCAATAATTCAAAGATATATATCCATCACAACAATTCACATTTCATCTTCTATTTTCAACTTCAAACACAATTCTTCATTATAAATTCAACTTAAAACAAAACCTTTGAACAAATATATATATCCATCACAACAATTTAACAAAATTTAAACCTTAAACCTAAAATTCAACAATTCAAATATATATATTTGTAAATGAAGATTAAAACAGATATAGGTAATGACTACTGAGAAAAATTGTAAAAAAGAGTTTTATCATCTCTATTAACCAAGCCAAATACTATTTGCTTAATCAATTATTTTAAGCTAAGCAAACCAGACCAATATAGAAAATTAGAATAGGGAGGCAAACAATGGAGAAAATAGGAACAAACATAATCAACAAATTCAACATCATCACATCAGCAAAACCACAAACATCAGTCTACAGAAAGTAGGAACAACGAAACCCTAAAAACAAAAAGCTAATTTGAAAACATACATTTGTTGAAGCTCGGCCAGAAAAAGAGACGACGTCGGTGAGGAGAGGAGGGAGAGAAACGGTGGCTGTGGCCGACAAAAATGAAGTTGGAACAAAAAAATAAAAACAACTGAAATAAAGAAGATAAAGAAAACTCACCTGAACGCGGATATGGCGGTTGAATGCCAGTCTTTTTGATGAAGGAGAGGAACGGGGCGGAGGGATCAACGATGTTTAGAGAGCGGCGCGGCTCAGCGATGAAGAGATGGACGAATGGGGCTATTCTCGATTGTGAGAGATTCGAAATGAGTGAAGGTCTCGTCGGTCTTCTTCACGAAGGAGGGGAACGGGGCGATGGGATGGACGAGCGGCGCGGCGAGGAGGAGATCAAGGCTACGGCGATGCTGGTCTGGTTGTTTATGAGTAGACATTCGAAAATGAGTGTGAAGAAAAGAGATAAAATGAAACGAAGAGAAGGGTTATTAGGTTAAGTTTTCAGCTGGGTGGACCAAAACGAATCTGATATGAAATTCGGTTCAGTTTGGTTCGGTTCGGTTCATAAACTATCAAAATCGACTACCGAACTGAATAATTCAGTTCTTCCTACTGCTGCACCGCTAACCGAACCAAATTTTTGATTAACCGAATTTTCAATTCGGTTCGATTCGGTTCGGAAACCGAATTTCGGTTTTCTTTGTACACCCCTATCTACTATATATATATATATATATATATATATATATAGCAAAATCAAAAAATTTATAAAGGAAAATAATATAAACTTTATTAAACTAACTACTTTGATTGCACTTCTAATTAATATTACTTTTATTAAAAAAAGTTTGTCCCAATTAATTATTAGATTTTAATGTAGTTATTAAAGATATGCCATTACTAAAAAAATTCTCAAAATTATAATAACAAAGTAAATAAGTTTTTCATTTACTAGAATTCCATAAAAATGATTTAAATTAAATTAAGAGTTTATTTATTTTTCACTAATTATGTCGAAATTAAGTAATTTATTGGGCTAAAATTACCATATTCGTGTGAAAGTCATTATAAAGATTGGAGTACCATTATAGAAATAAATTATTTGACTTTTTTTCTTATTTTAAATATTAAATTGAGCATAATTATTTGTATTATTATTATTATCATATTATGAAAAAATAAAGAAAAAAATTTTTAATTTACAAAAATTCCATTAAAAAGGTCAAATAATTAAATAATGACAAATCTTATTATCTTCTTTAAAAATAATAAAAATATTATTAAATTTTGATTTTATTATTAAAATATACCATTAATAATGATGTACTATTTTGAAAATAAATTATTTGACTTATTTTTTTTATTTGAAATATATTTATTATTATTATTATTATTATTATTTAGCAAGCATATAATGAAAAAATAAAGTAATAAGTTATTAATTTATCGAAATATATATATATATATATATATATATATATATATATATATATAACATATAAATAGAAAAACCTAAAAATTTATAAAAGGAAATAACATAAAATTTATTAAAGAGTTAATTTTAGTTTAACAGTGACACGCTTTAAATAAAAATTTAAATTGAAAAGTTATTCAAATTTGATTCTCTTATAAATATTGTAATAGCCCAAAAATAATAATTCTTGATTAACATAAATAAGAAAAATGATCAAATTGTAAATTACCAATAAAATTAGACTAAATGAAAAATAAATCATATTAAATTCTAATAATGAATTATTTAAGGATATTTATTTAATTAAATATCTAGAAAATAATTAGATTGAGTAAAAGAATAATTTAAGTATAATATGGTATTTTTCAACTCTAAGGGCATTTTAGTTACTTTGACCCTTGAAAAATTATAAGTTTGAAATTAAGTCATAAAATGTTTAAATTTGTAATCTAGACTTCATAGCGAGTATTTTGAGTATAAATTTGATATATTTTGCAAATCAGTAAATTTTTACCACACGGGGTAAAATACAGTAAAACGGTAAATTTAAAATTTACCCTAGTTAAATAGTAAAATATTTAATTGAGTATAAATATGATAAAAATAAGGTAGACACTTAATAAACCCATAGGCAATTGTAAACAATTATAAACAAAGATAAACCAATTTAATTTAATTTAAAAATTAAGTAAAAATTAAGTAAAATCAAATAAATTAAGTGTCAAATGTACAATTAAAATTCAGATTTCTTTAGAGACAAACTTAAATAAATATTTGTGACATTTTTATCACATGTTAAAGAGATAATTTGAAGGGTTTACAATTAAATGAAAAATAAAAATGGATTAAAAATAAATTGTAATTAAATTTTAATGCAAATAAAATTTAAATCTGTCACATACCATAATTGAAGTAGAATTATTGATGAAAACAAAGGGAAGCAACTGGAAGACAAGAAAATGAAAGTTAATTTGGTATTTAATAAATTTTTCAAAAAGTAAATAGTAATTAAATAGTAATTAAATTAATTAAAAGCTAAATTATAAAAATTAATAATATAATTTGGTCTATAAATGACCTCTGACCTCTGAAGAGTCATTAGAGTGTCTAAAATTTTGAGTAGATATCAAAAATTGAGAGAAAATACCATAATTTTTGAACCTGCCAGACCTGCCTATCAAGTTGCCAGATCGCCCGTCGTTTTGGTGAGGAACGCGTGCGATTTTGGGCGAGCTGCGGGCCGCTGCAGGGCGACGCTAGCTGAAGGAAAAATTACTGTGTCGCGCCTGAAGTTTCTGTCCGTTTTCAATTTTATCCCTCCAAATTTATAATAATTAGGTAATGGCCCTGAAAACTTATTTTTCCTCTTCAAACACGTCTAAAACACTGATTTAATAATAAATAAAGTTTATTTTTGAAATTAAATATTTTTGGGGTGTCAATAAATTAATTAAATATCATAATTAAATTTAATATGACTAAAATAAATATTAGAAACTGATTTTGAGATAAAAATTAAAAGATGAATATTTTTATTAATTATTTGGAAAGTGATATAATTTAATCTTAAAATTAAATATTCATGTGACTTAATTAAAATATATAGACAACAAGATTGGGTCTAAAATACATATAAAATGAGTTTAATTCAATTATTTGGCAATATCTACTGAATAATACTTATTGAACAAGATTTGTTTGGACAATTGGACTAATTAATAAAGATGAAAATTTAATACCGATATATGGACAATTAAATTAAAAGATCCAATTAAAAATAATTATATGACACAAATGAACTTTTTTATGGACAAAATTATAGACAAATACCTTATGACTATTCGATATGGACAGTGATAAGATAAAAGGACAGTCCGAGGAATTAGGAGATAGAGACAGTAACAAAGGAGACGGGTTTGATACTTTAATTAATGTAAAGTTAAATTTTGTCATGTTTTCAATATTGCATTAAATGATTATTTATAAATATTTGTGATGAATGTTTATTTATCTGAATATGATTTATTTGAGATCTTTGTTAATAAAAGAAAAAATTAAGAATATTGAATATTCTTATGAAAGAGTAAAATTAGTGATTTGATAAATTAAATTGATATTATTATGATCATTAATATTATTACTACAATTATTATTATTATTATTATTATTATTATTATTATTATTATCACTACTACTACTATTATTATTATCATTATTTGAGCTACTACAATTATTATTATTATTACGACTACTATTATTATCCTTAATTTTTATTATTAATGTTATTTTTACTACAAAAATCATTATTATGGTTATTATAATTGTTGTTAATATTGTTATTTACATTTTAAAAGATATATTTATTTTAGAAAAAGTATTTGAAATATAAATAAATATTTATTAATCAAGTTATTTAGAATAAAGTAATATTTTGATATATTATGTTATATAAGAAATTTTTATACATAAAAAGAGTTAAGATATTTTGGAAAACTAATATATCTTTAATTTGATTCATTTGAGAAAATAATATTTATTAGATATTTGGAAAATTATGAGTTAAAATATTATTTTTGGAAAATCACTACATAGTAAACCTTAAAATAAGTTGATAAAGAATTAAATAAAAATATTTGTGATTAAAGAAATTATATTTTAGTAAAATTTGTGTAAAAGAATTTCAATAAATATTATATAACAAGTAAAAGTATTTAATTTAAGACTAAAAGTATTTGATAACTTGTGAAATATTTGATCTATAGATGTGTTGATAAATTCGATATTTTTGGAATAAGTATATTTTGATAAAAATAAATATCGTATTTATTAAAGATGATTTTTTAAGAAAATAAAGTATATTTGATATGTATATTTTTTATAAAAATAAATATGTTGAAAAAATTCATTATGGTTATATTTTTGAAAAAGATGATGATATAAAATAATGATATTTTTGTTAAATAAGTGTTGAATTATGAAAAGAAAATTGAAGAGATATTTGATAAATGTGAAATTGATACAATAAATATTTAGTGCTCTACTTAGGATAAGTTGAACTAGTGAGATAAGGGTATGATGCATCATATACTTAGCAGTACTGCGAATTTTTGAACAGATTGAATAGAGAAATATATCTAAAGGTGATACAGACTGAGCCAATCGTAACACCGAACAGATTTTGATATTAATTAAATTTTGAATGCGGCCATTTAAATTGAAAAATAGAATTCAGATTATGCGTGGGAAATACCATGCCATACGAAAATTCAGATAGAGACTTTATCCCTGTGTTCACCTATATGCCTAGTAGAGCTAAACAAGTAAGATTTTGAATTGTGCAATTTATTTTATTATGTGATTTATAATATTTAAATATTGATTTTAATTATGCATACGCATTTAAATTATTTACGCTTTATATTAGTTAAAGTATTCACTGGGCGTAATCGCTCAGCAAGTTTAGTTGATTCTGAACTTGTAGGTCTCCGAAAGATTGAAAGGAACAAGACTGTCAAATAGCTTGTGGGCCCAAAAAACTTAATTGGCATATACTGTGAAGGTGAATCAGCATGAGCAAAGCTAGTATAGTATAGAACTTGTATAGAAAGAAAAAAAAATACCCTTATTTTGTAATATAGATAGAGTGTAACATGTAATATGTAATGTGGCATGTCTTGATTCGGCTGTAAATGATCGGGTTAAGGGGTATTATAAATATATTAATATTATTGATTGGCTTGAATGGAGGCATAAATTAAGGATATTAACTTTGTTGATTAACTCATTTTATTGTGTTTGATTTGAAAATTTTTTATTTTCTTAAACTTTACAGAATTATTTGGAAGCAAAATCAATTATAGAAAATCTAAAAAATTTAGACGGATTTCTATGCCTTTACGAAAATTACTAGATCTTTCTTTTTTTATATGATTCTCTTATAAATATATTATCACTGTAATATTTAGTAATTTTCAAATCACATGCGAAAATTACTCTTTATATTCCTTATTATGAATGAAGACGATTAATCAACTTATTAAATTGAATCAAATATTTTTTTTTTATTTCTTTCCTACTTTCTTTCATAATAGAGTTTCTTCTATTTAGAACCCTTTTTTTGTATAAATATTTTAGCAAATGGCTCGAAATTATAAAGTTATTTCTACCACTTATTTTTAAAGTTTATTCACTTTTATCTATTGAAAAATTCTATTTGGTGAGAGACTAATATAAGCATTGCTCACCTTTTTTTACCTATTTTCAGGTGTAAATTACGTGTTACTATTTTTTCATAAAAAATTAATATTTATGTTTTTATTTTTATTTTTTTAATAAAATTTATTTGTAATTTATGTTTATAGATATCTAAACTCGATGCTATATTTTTTTGAATGAAGAGAAAGAAGAACATGCAGCTGAGTTTTTAATTGACCAAAATCAGAAGGGTTTTTGGTGGAGTTTTGGATAAAGATTGAGACGCAATTTGATGAAGGATTGAACAGAGATTATTGGGAGCTGATTTTGATTTGAAGATTTGAGACCGGATTCGAAGGAAGATTTTGGGGACGATCAATTCTAGTGAGATAAAGAGAGAACAAGCTGGAAAAAAGAAAAAAGGAGAGAGGAACTCTAACAATCGGGGGAAAAAAAAAAAAAGAAGAGGTCAGAATAAGAGACAGTGGTTCACTTCGGAAAATCAGATAAAATAGAAGACTCCTTCATGGTTGGGAACCGAAGAAAATATGATTGGATCAGATGAGTCTTCATGATTGGTGTTCAGAAGTTTCAATTTGGAACAGAACTCTGAAAAAGGGAAAAACAAAAATAACCCAACCAAAAACTAAGTGCAGTTTTTAGCGACCGAAAAAGGAAATAGAGACTAAGAAAAAGAAAAAAATTCAGAGAACAGTAAGGACGACAAGGAACAGGTCAAAGACGAAGAACAGTTTTCACAATTTGAAATTTTAGAGGAATTTCACGATTGGTGATTCACTATAGGGAAAGGAAGAAGAACAGAAGGGGTTGTTGTTATTGGTGATTCACGACTGTGAAGTTTCAATTCTTACAACCTGAAAATAGTGAGTCTTCACATTTGGAACAGAGGACATAATTGGACTTTGATTTTTCCCAGTGCTTGATGACATGTACTCAGAAAGAGGCGATCAAATTGTGAAGACTACAGTCCTTCACGACTTGAAACAGACAATACAAATTGAAAAAAGAGCAGGAGAGTTTCACATTTGTTCGAAAGGAGCAGTGTAGTGTTCTTCATCAAAGGTGGAGAGTCAATTCTAAACAGAAGATTGCCTTCACAGTAATGGTCTTGTTGTTCTTCTTTAATTTTTCATTTATTTCTATTGAAATTGCAGTGATGATAATGAACTAATTTTGCATTTGTATCTAGAATGAGATGAACCCAGAGATTGTTTCTGTTATTTGAGTCGTTTAATTAATTTGATTGTTATTGCTGTTGAGATTCTATTGTGGTTTTTATTTTCTTGAATTAATTTCTATTTGCATTTTTTATTCAAGCTTATTTTTGCAATGCGAGATTGAGAAATCTGTTTGTGAAATGATCATTCATAATTAAAAGGAATTACATGCAAACCTAAAGTAGGTCAACATAAATTCTCTAGATTAAAGTTAAACCTAATATTAGGAATTCATAAAATGAATTAATACAAGACTAGTGGTTTTAATTAGAAAGAGATTTCAATTAATCAACCAAGGATTAGATGTTAGTTAGCTCGAGAGAGTGATTAACATAATTCAGAAATTTCTACGGTCCGTCATTGATAATAATTAAGTAATTGAATAAGTCGAGTGCAGAAAAGGTCTTAGGGGATTCGAATTTCGGATACTACATTCATCTCTGTTTGTTTATCGCTATTCTTCTATTTAAAGTGAGTTACTATTACTTGCTTAAGACCGGTTTTAATTATTAAATTCTGTCACTTTGTTTTGTCGGTTAGATAACAGAAAAAGAGTTATTACTAGTACTCATTAGTCCTTGAGAGATATGACACTCGATACTCCGATAGCTATACTCCGGAACGATAGGTGCATTTGCTTAACTATCTATAGGGCAGACGCTCAGACATGTATCACTTTCCAATGAGCTCATCACTCATAAGAGTGTGGATATTATGGCCTTTACACAAAGACAACATGAATGGATTCCAAGTCTCCGATAAAGCTCTTAATATCTTATTGTTTATCTCCGATAAAGCTCTTAATATCTTATTGTTTATCTCTCTAAGAGAGTAGTGCCTGCCTAACTTTCTCAAGTTTTTAATCATTCCAAAAAGTCTATTAGTCATGGTTGTAATGTCTTCTTTTAGTTTCCTCTTAAAGGTTTCATTCTCAGAGATGGAGGCTAGCGTCTTCTTAACCCTTACATGCTTCGTACCTTTATATGATAATTTTCTAATGTCTTCTATATAAGATATGGAGAAGAACAATGGATAACTATACTGGCTTCCTCTCTTGAGATACAACTCATGATAACACTTTAACACAAGTAACTTCTTGAGTAGTCACTTCTAAATCTGTCGGTCAAATTTTTTCTTGATTTTGGAACCTCAATTCTGTTGTTGTCTTTCTCTGTTGGAAACTTCAACTCTTCGGTGACATACTCTATAAAAGTTGACTTTTAAAATAGGATCCCATTCTCACTTTCTAATATTGAAAGTCATTTCTATCAAAGTATGGCTTTAGCAATTAGTGGCGAAGCTCTTGAATTGTTGCCATTAGATCTTTTCTTTGCACTTAAGCTTTAATAAAGGAGTCAAACTCCGATACCAATTGTTGGCCATTTGGCAACTAAGAGAGTGAATTAGTTGAAGTTTAAAAAAATTTAAAGTAGAATTTGGTAGTTAAATGGAAATAGGGGTGTACAATTGCGGTTCGGTTCACCGAATCGAACCAAAAATCGGATTTTGGTTCAAAACTGAATTTAAATTTTATAAACCGAACCGAGATTCGGTTTAAACTGAATTTTAGTTCGGTTTCGGTTTAAATTCGGTTTTAACCGAATTTTACATGTAAAAAAAATTCGGTTTCTACAATTTGACGAATCGAAAACCGAACCGAAAATTCGGTTTCTACTATTTAACGAACTAAAAACCGAACCGAAAATTTGGTTAACCGATTATTCGGTTCGGTTTCGGTTCGGAAACTGAATTTTGGTTCGATTTGTACACCCCTAAATGGAAATTTGAAAGATAAGGGAATTTTATAGTGGTTCAGATATAACTCGATCATACGTCCACTTCTTTAATTTCCATAAGAATTAGGTTCTACTAATCTTATCAAAGATTGCAAGGATGTTTTCTAAGCTAACCTCAAACTTAGTGTTTTATGGCTCACATTTCTAGCTCACTCTAAACTAACAATAACTCTTAATATTGAGTTTACTTATTCAACTAACACTCACTAGAATGTTGGAATTTCTTATGCATAAAATGAAATATACCATTTAATTTACAGCGGAAGAAATTAAATCATAAGAAATTTACCTAGATCAAGTAGTATTAATCTGATCAAATTAATATAATTTTCGGTTCATACCTTGATGCTAGCCGGAAATCTGTTTGCTCCAAGTCACCAAATCTGAACTCCTTTGCATGACTGGAATAACTTAGTGACTGTCTAAAGACTACTCCCTTTAATAGCCTCACATATAAGGATCAAAAGAAGGACTGAAGTGTACTAGCACTTAAAGAAGCTCACTTTTCTTTTAGGTAATTTGGCAAAAGAAAGGAAGGAAGAAGAGAGCATTCGATTTTTGGTTTTTACTTCTAAAGTAAGTCGAAAAATCTCTCCTTTTTTTTAAATTTTGACCTTTTATATTTTAACCCAAACTTGGGTTTTACTCCTCCTAGTGGTTGATCCCTTTCTTATCAAATTAAGAGTTTTGAATTTCTATTTAAGTAAAATTAATATTTGGTTATCCTAATCAAATATCTTATCCTTACTTGAATAAGATTTATCTTCCTTTTTAAATAATTAATTAAATCTTTTGATTAATTAATCAATTGAGCCTAATTAATATTTAATGGGCATAATTATTGCATGCTAATAATTATCAAATAATTAATTAGCCTAATTAATAATAAGCTTCTAAGTCCAACCCTAACCTTTTTATGTGTGCGATTCAAAAGGCCCGTTCAATGTTGGCAATAGGCTTAAATATTATTCAAGTCCATAAATCATAATTGGTCTCTAGCAAGGCATTATGATTACCCAAATTAAATCGAGTGTTATTCATATGAATTAACCAAGCCTATAACAATCTTATACAACCCTTTGTCTTTATCAATATCATGATTAGCATAAGGCATGTCATTGGTTACCCTTATTTATGCTTATTCTTATTCATTTTTCTTGATTCTCTAGTGATACTGACTAAATCAGATAGATGATAACATTTATCATCCTATTTGAGTATGGCCATACGCTAGTCAGTTTTTCACAAATTAAGTAGCTGATGAAATCTTCTCTCTCATAAAGAAAGTGACAATTCCTTCACTTCACTCATGTTTCTTAGCATGATTCCTGGCATACCAATTATATCCATACTTGTCACTCTATTACGAGCAAGTTTGGCATACGTTAAAGTATACAAGAAATTATATAAAAACCTATAGTAATTTCAGGTCTAGGGATTTAAGTATAAGTATTGCTTGAGAAATACTTGTAACCAAAATCACATATAGTATTCTCACCAAATGGATTGATCCAATACACTGTTCACTGACATGTACTATGTATATCTAATTGATATCTCATATTCTATGATTTGTAAAATAAGACAATCTCATAGAGTACATACCAATCTTAATTTATTATTATTCCCATGATAATAATCGACTAGGGATATTTAGAATAGTATTCTTTTACTGCTTCTAGATTTTACTATCTAGATCACATATCCGACAACTTAAGTAGAATCACTATTCATGGATATCCATCAAGTTAAAATACACAGAAATAATAAGTTGATGAATAAAGTGTAACACCTTAATTTTTAAAATGTCAATTTTAAATTAAAAAGGGATCAATTTGGTAATAAAATTATTTTGAAGAATATTTTAGAGATTTTAAATTAAGAGTATTTAAGTAAATTGATAAATAATTAAGGACTAATTTAAAAATAAAATTTGTTTTGAAGGGTATTTTAGAAATTTTAAACTACCGGTATTTATGTAATTTGATTGAATAGTTGAGGACATTATAGTCCAATTAAATTGTGTAAATTAAATAAATAGTAGAGGGTATTTATGTATTAGCACTTAAAAGATATTTTATTATTATTATTATTATTATTATTATTATTGTTAAATAAAATAAAATAAAATAAATAAAATAAAATAAAATAATATAATCGGAAATTTCCAATTTTTCTCTTTCTTCTTCCCCGTTTTCTGCGTCCTTCCTTCAATCCCCTTCTTTCTTCAAATTCGGCGACCAGTAGTGGCGAAGCCCACCGCCGCGCCACCGTTTCCCCTTCGTTACCTTCGCCTTCTCCTTCTTCATCTTTTTGAGTCTGATATCCGAGAGAGAATGAGAGAGAGAATCGCGATAGAGGAGAAAAAATCGCAATGCAGGAGAGAGAAATTTCCGTCAGCTTTTTCGGCCGCTACGGTGGTCGGACGGGCCTTTTGGCAACTGATTCAGACTCCTTGCAACATAAGCTTTCTATTGACGGTAGTATTTTCCCCGATCTATAGCCTGAACGTAAATCACGTTTTAACGGCAGCCGGTTTCCATCGTCATTTTCGGCATCTTCTGGCAATTTTTCGTTCAGTTTGAAGGTAAAGTCTTAATCCTCTCCTTCAGATCTTCATTTTGACGTTGAGTTTGAGACGATCGGTCATCAGAAACGGAAGTTTAGTTTTCCAGCGACCGACCGGACTGATTTTTGTAAATTCCGGCCAAACGGCTTGGAATCAATTGAAAATTGTTGCATAAATGAATTCCTTGTGATGTAATGAATCCATTGATGTGTGTTTTGTCAAAAACGGATTACGTTTGGAGATTTTCGGTGAAAATGTGATGGTCAGACAGCGACCGGCCGGCGACCAGAATATTTCACCTCCAGCGAGATTTTCGAGAGACCCTATTTCACATCGTTTCGACGTGCTGAATCCGAATTTGAACTCTGTTCATTAATTGGACGCTCCGAACTATTAAAAACATAAATTACCGCAACCTAATTAATTGAATTTTTATTAAGTATTAATAATGAATTTAATTTTAAATAATTGTTTAAATTATAGAACTTGAATTTAATCATTAATGGTATAAACATAAAATGAAGTATAGATTGAAATTAACAA